>JACEIK010005007.1:97062-115441 GCA_018107945.1 Datura stramonium
TTTAGCCTCAGCATGCTCACATTCATAGTTCAGACTCAAACTGTATATTCATTTTAGACTTAGTACAAATTTAGGGAACAAAATATAAAAACTTTTCTTTCCATTGTTGTCTGCATTTTTAGAGTTACAGTTCATTGACACTTGAGTAGATTTGCCCCGTAGTTCAGTCCATGTAGGATCGATACTTGGCTTACTTGATCCATTTACTACTTGTTCGACCACGTGCACTTGTGTGTAGTCATCCAAATCACCGAACACCAACTAGGATGGAGACTGAGAATGGTTCTGAGAGGACCTCTAGACTTATATTGAACTGAACCGCTATATATAGAGTTATGAATGAAAGAGTAGATCCTGGATCTAAGAGGGCATATACGTCTAGATGGAAGAGACGTAACATACCAGTAACTATGTCAAGTGAGCTTTCCTGATCTTGACGAGAAGATAGAGCATAAAAAATGATTCTGGCGCTAACCGCCATCTGTACCTGATGAATTGGAATGCTGAGCTGGTCAGCCTGCTGGAGTTGCTGAGGTAGTGGATTGTGATCTTCCCTGTCCTGCTGACGAACATTCCTTAATTCGACGCCCGAGCTGTGCATAACCGAAACAACCCTCCGTACCCTATAGAGATTCTTCAAGATGATTCTTGCCACACTTGGGAAAATTGGATACCTGTTCCCTGTACTGTGAGCCTAAGACTGAGTGCCAGATGACCACCCCACCGATCTTGGCGGGACCGAAAGGTTGGGGCGCTGGCTGAGCTAGGTGTTGGGGCCCTCTACTGCTGCTGTGGGCGGCTACCACCGCCAGATCTCTGGTGGCCAAAATCTGAATGACCAGTTATTGCTCGCTTGTTCTTACATTCCATATCTTTCAACTTCTCTGCCTCAATCTGCTGGGCATAAATAATTAGGCTAGAGAGGTCCATGTCCTTGATCAGCATCGCGGTCCTGCACTCCTTGAGGATCAAATTAGATACTCCATTAACGAAATTTAGCATACGACCCCTTGGCTTGGCTACCATCTCTGAAGCATACTTTGATAGTCTGGTAAACTCTAGAGCATACTCCTCCACTGTTCGGTTGCCCCGTCGTAGGTTCATAAACTCTACCATCTTAGCCTCCCTCAGTGCCCGAGGGAAAAACCTATCCAGGAAAGCTGTGTGGAACTCCTCCCAGTCCACCGGTCCCGCTCTAGCTGACTGCCCCTCCTTCCACTGCCCATACCAAACCTGGGCTACCACTTTAAGCTGATAGGCAGCCAGGTCATCACTCTTGGAGGAGCTGATACCCATAATACAGGTAATCTTCCTGACCTCATCTACAAACTCTTGGGGGTCCTCCCCCACTTTAGATCCTTGAAATGATGGAGGGTTCATACGGGTGAAGTCCCGCACCCTTGCAGCTATTGCAGAACCGTTCGGGTTCATCGACATAACCTGTTGATTCACTTGATTGGTCACGGTCTGATCCAGTAACTGAATGGCTGCTCTAAACTTTGCGGTAGAAACCAAATTATCTTGAGGAGCTGTCGGGGCTAGTGGAGCAGGTCTGTTGGCATTACTGGCCCTTCTTCCGTTACCGCGTCTGGGAGGCATGGTTCATTGAAATGAAATAGAGCACGAATTAGAAGGGCATTTCTGGAATGGAACTTTAATGAACGATAAAGAATATGAAACTAATGAATCTGAATAATATTGATAAATCTGAAAATCATGTCTGTCTAAAAGCCATCTAACTGAGGAGTTGTTGGGACAAGCCCCCCGCTAACTCTAAGTCTAACTGAAACTAATAAATGATTGAAGGAAAGAAATAATACCGTCGGATGATGAGGACTCACACTTCAACTGCTGAGATGGAGAATCTAAACTGCGGCGTCTAGCAGTGCTGAGTCTGAGAACCTGCAGGTGTATCATGAAATGATACAACATAAAAGTATGCGTTAGTACTTTGAATGTACTGAGTAAGTGGGAGAAACATAACTGAATATAAAGTCTGAACTAAAATTACAAGCAATGACCAACAGGTAAGCTGAACTGAACTACTGATGTAATCTGAAATGGTCAAGATGACCCTGTCTGATGGTCAAGGACACGCCCTAAGTCTGAAACACTAAGTCCGAGATACTATACTGAACTGAGTTAAACTGATAGGGCTGAAACTGAACTGGACTGACTAGTGGGAGAATCTATAACCGACATATAACCACGTGAGTTAGACGTGGAGTCCGATGTATACACCCGACCGGTAGGGCCCAATATACCTTGTCAGGGTATAAAGGCATGAACTGAGTGATCACAAAAGTTTGGGGCCAATCAGGCCAAGTAATACTGTAACCTACGCAGGCAATGTAGTTTTGGGAACCTGGGTACGCTGGAACCCCGGCCCTCTAGGTGCTAAGTACTACTCCCACTAGAAAACCTAAACTGAACTACTAAGCTGATAGCTCGAAACTGGGGTCTAAGACTAGTCAGAGACGTATAACTGCATGTACCATGAGAGTCTTATCGGACCAGATTCTGAAACTGGGTTCTAGACTGGTCAGAGCTACTTGTCTAGAAGCGTCGTAACTGTCTAAGAACAAGCAGTAATTGAATTGGAGTCTGGGGGCTGATCAGAGCTATATACTAGAATGTCATGACCGCCTAAAGGACCAAAAACTATAATCTGAGTATGATTTTGATAACTGAGAGGCACCACTAACACCTTGAAATAAGACTGAAGACAAACTGATCAGTGTACAATTTTTTGAAAGATTCTGAAGAGACTCTACGTTCTAACTGGTCTGAACTACTAGAAGCTAATAGAGAACTCAACTTATCCCAACAATACGGGAATTTCATAATATGGCAACAATTCAATAATTAAAGAAATCTCATCCAACAAGGATAAAATTATTCTTATTAGTGAAATAATTGCTCAATAAATATATAGCAAGAATTTCTAGAAAATTCAGCCCAAAACATCCTTCATTCACTAGATGAAATTTAATAAGAAAAATCATTACCCGAATGTTAGGGCTTAAATTCACTTTTTGTATGAACATTGACAATTTAAGTAGGAACTGATGAAGATAATATGAACAACCAACATGTATATTATTCCAGGTGAAATTAACGAAAAATAACATGGAATTCATTCATATTCGAAAGCTCGGGACTAAAACTGATAAGAAGGGCCCTCGAAAGATGAGGACTCACCAACTCTAGCTGATAAGTGCAAATGTTGTAGGTCTAGATAATGATGAAAATGAGCCGGGATATCCAAGCCTGTATCATGAAACGATATAGCATAGAGCATGCGATCAGTATGTGGAATGTATCGAGTATGTAAAATAAGTAAAACAACTAATTAAGTAAAATAATAAACCATGCATATCATAAAACATAATCAAGATAAGATTCTGAGAGTAGGACTTGCATGCTATTTTCTGAAATCATGACCTGAACATAATTGAATGTTATAACTGAATCGAATGACCCAAAGCTGAAATCTGATAATCATAAGTAAAATTGAACATTGGGTCAAACCTGGTGAAAACATAATATCATGACTCATGATCATGCATAGTAGAAATCATGAGGAACAATTGGAGACTCATCATATAACCGACATTACCACGATAAATCTTACATGGTCCTGACTATCACACTCAAATGGGAAAAGATGTTCCAAGTCTTGCTAGGGCTAAGGACGGTACCATGATATGGATATCAAGCTAAAGTCCCCTTGGGGGCAGGGGAAGCTCACAAAGGAGATCCCATATAATCTGAACATACCTACATTGGCACGTAGTTCTGAGGCATAGGGTTGACTGATCCTTAGCCTACTCGGTGCTAGACACTACTCCTAAAAACATGCATATGCTCTCCATCATTTTTCAACGAAGCTGAACCATCGTCTAATGACGAACCTGACTCGTAACATATATGCATAAATCTGAAATCATAACATGAGGAGCCTCGGGCTCAAACCATACCACAAGCTGAAAATAGTGGGAGTCTAGACTCCAAAATCCATGTGGTAACTTAATACATGAAGTTCAGATAAATTGTGAAATATACTTGATCATATGGGGTTGCGCAATACTTAAAAATGCTTGACATAGACTTGATCATTCGAAAATGTGAACATAGACATGGATAAATTAAAATCATACTTTCTTCATATACATCTCATCATGCTTGAATACATATTTCATAGATCTCAACTTTCATGAACTTTCACGAATGGACATCATAATTTATAGAACTTGAAAACAAAATTTGTAATTCAAAACATTGTAAAAAATGCTCATTAGTCGTAATTCAACATTAGAAACATGATTAGATCATACCCATGACTGAAACTTAGAGAATTCAAAAGTTGGGTTAAAATCTCATTGATTCATCAACTAGAATTTCATGAATTGAAGAAGGATTGTGCATGAGTGTGAATGGATATACCTATTCATAGACTTACATACCTGTAGAAATCTGATTTCACAACTTCCTTGATTGCCCAATGAGAAATTGGGGAAGAACTTGAGGAATTTAGGCTTGATCATCCTGAGGAGCTTCTAGACTTGCATGTATGGAAGAGAATAAACCTAGAATAAACTTACCCCTCTTAAAACACTCTATTCTGAGCTAAAAACGACGTAGTTTAGGCCTGAGGAATTATGGAAAAGCCCTTAATAAATTCGCAGCGAAAAACACACTGCCAGTCCCAACGAGTGACTGGACGACTCGTGCCCAATCACCACGACTCGCGGTCTGCTCTCGTCACCTGCACTAGAAAAACTCATCATTGGTCACCACGAGGGACACCACGACTAGTGGTGACTAGTCATCAGGGCCACTGCTGGAAACATTAAATCTTCAGTCAACTCTTGACCACAGACCACTCAACGAATCTTGGTGCTGACCACGACTCATGGTCACACCCATGATCACCTCAAAGCTCAAAATTTCAACCCAATCCAAGCTCCTCCTCATGAGTCACTCAATGACTCATGATGCACCCCAAGGGTCATTAGATGACTCATCCTGTGATGTGGTGCAAAAAATCCTATTTTCTCCGTTTTAAGTCCCGAGTCTGATCTTAGGGCTTTCGAGGTATTATAATATCTCTCCCTTGGGAACATTCATCTTCGAATGTGGGAAAACATACTAAAAAGCAGATAAATGCTATGATCATACTCCAATACTGAAAATAAAAGCTGAAAATTAACAGAGTGACTGACTCTGCACTGAACTACATGACTGAACTGAACTCATGATTTACATATACATTTATTGACATGAAGGAAACTGGGGCACATGAGCTGAACATAAAACTGAATGGAATTCTACGGAGAAAACTAATACCTCAAGCTGAAACTAAGTCAGAAGGGAATAGATATGGGTATTTAGCCATCATATCTACTTCGTCTTCTCACGTAGCTCCCTCAACATGCCGATTCCTCCCCAACACCTTGAATGAGGCTACTTTTTTGTTTCTTAGCTTACGAACTTGACGATCAAGTACTTCTACCAGAACCTCCTCATAACTAAGGCTATCTTTCACACCGACACTGTCCACCGGAACAACCAGAGCTGGATCACCCAAACACTTCTTTAAGAGCGATATAGGAAAAATGGATGGACTGAAGCAAATTCTGAGGGCAACTCCAACTCATATGCTACTTTTCCAACCCGTTTCACAATCCTGTACGGACCAACATAATGGGGACTGAGTTCCCTTTCTTTCCGAATCTCATCACTCCCTTCATGGGGGATACCTTCAGAAATACCCAATTATCAACTTCAAACTCAAGCTCCCTCCTCTTCACACCATAGGACTTTTGGTGACTCTGATCTTTTTTCAACCTGTCCCTAATAAGCTGAACTTTCTCTATAGCCTCATGGACTGAATCCGGTCCTATCATCGCAGCTTCACCGACTTCAAACCACCCAATAGGTGATCTACATATCCACCCATAGAGAGCCTCAAATGGAGCCATCTAAATGCTGGAATGGTAGTTGTTGTCATATGCAAACTAAATGAGAGGCAAATGGTCATCCCAACTACCCTTGAAATCGATCACACACACTCTCAATATATCCTTGGGTGTCTGAATGGTACGCTTGTCCTGGCCATCTATTTGCGGATGAAATGCTATGCTAAGCTTGACTTGCGTACTGAGTCCCTTTTGAAACAATCTCCAAAATTGGGAGGTAAATTGAGTGCCTCTATCTGATATGATGGAAAATGGAACTCCATGCAACCGAACTAACTCCCAAATGTATAACTTAGCATAATCCTCCGTTGAATCGATCGGTTTGACCTATAGAAAATGAGCTGCCTCAGTAAACCCGTCCACAACTATCCAAATAGAGTCATACTATCGACGAGTGCGAGACAACCCTTTGATGAAGTCCATATTGATCTCCTCCCACTTCCAAGTAGGAATACTCATTCCTTGAAGCATACCTCTAGGTCTTTAATGTTCCACCTTCACCTGATGACAATTTGGATGCTTAGCCACAAATTCTGCTATGTCCTTCTTCACGCCCTCCACCAAAAGACTTCCCGTAGGTCATGGTACATCTTGGTGGCACCTGAATGTATAGAGTATCTGGAACTGTGATCCTCTTGCAACATCCGATCTCTTAAATCATCAACACCCGAAACACACAAGCGACCCTAATATCGAAGCACCCTATCTCCCCCTTTGGAGAAAACTTTTACCTTCTGATTCTGAAAGGATTCCTTCAATTTTACCAAAATAGGATCCTCATCTTGTCTAGCTTTAACTTTGGTCACTAAGGATGATTCTGACCCATTCTGAATAATGACACCACCATCTGTCGAGTCAACAAGATGGACTCCTAGCCGTGTAAGCCGATGTACATCCTTCACTAACTCCTTCCTTTCCTCGTCTATATGGGACACACTATCCATGGAAAGCCTACTAGGAGTGTCTGCCACCACATTCACCTTGATTAGATGGTAGAGGACACTCATAATCCTTCAAAAGATCCAACCATCTTCTCTGACGCAAATTCAAATCCTTTTGGGTAAACACATACTTTAGGCTTTTGTGGTCCGTAAACACATCTATGTGGACCCCGTACAGATAGTGTCTCCAAATCTTCAAGGAAAATACTACCGCCGCCAATTCGAGATCATGAGTCGGGTAGTTCCTTTCATGGACCTTCAGCTGCTTGGAAACATAGGCTATGACCATACCGTGCTGCATGAGCACACAACCAAGGCCGATCCTCAAGGCGTCACAATATACCACAAACCCATCCATTCCCTCAGGTAAAGTCAACACAGGTGCTGAGGTTAGTCGAGTCTTCAACTCTTGAAAGCTCTTCTCACAAGCCTCCGACCATTGAAACTTCACTTTCTTCTGGTCAACTTAGTCAACGGTGCTGCAATGGATGAAAACCCCTCAACAAACCTCCAATAGTAACCAGCTAAACCCAAGAAACTCCTGATATCTGAAGGACTCACTGATCTAGGCCAATTCTTCACCGCTTTTATCTTTTTAGAGTCCACATGTACACCCTCAATTGATACCACATGACCAAAAAATCCCACCGAGTTCAATCAAAACTCGCATTTGCTAAATTTTGCATAAAACTGGAAATCCCTCAAGGTCTGTAGCACCACCCTTAAATGAGCGGCATGCTCCTCCTCACTCTGAGAGTATATAAGAATATCATCTATGAACACAATCACGAGCATATCCAAGTATGGCTTGAACACCCTATTCATCAAATCCATAAAATCTACAAGAGCATTTTTTAGTCCAAAATACATGACTAAAAACTCATAATGACCATACTGAGTCTTGAAGGCTGTCTTCGGGATGTGACTCTCCCGAACCCTGAGTTGATGGTATCCGGATCTGAGATCTATCTTAGAAAAGCACTTAGCACCCTGAAACTAGTAAAAAAATATCATCACTCCTGGGGAGAGAATACCCGTTCTTGATGGTAACTTTGTTCAATTACTGATAATCAATGCACATTCGAAGAGAACCATCCTTCTTGTAGACAGAAAGAACTGGTGCACCTGATGGGGATTTTCTAGGTCTAATGAAACCCTTGTCTAGAAGATCTTTCAACCGTTCCTTCAACTCGTTTAGCTCGGATGGAGCCATTTTGTAAGGAAGAATACATATAGGCTGCGTATCGGAAATAAGGTCAATACCAAATCAATCTCCCGTTCGGGAGGAATTCCTGGTAAATCATCTGGAAACCCCTCTGGATACTCAAACACTACGAGAACTGATTGAATGGTAGGTGTTTCATTCGTAGAATCCTTAACCCTAACTAGATGGTACACACAACCTTTAGAAATCATCTTTCTAGCCTTAAGGTAGGAAATGAAGTGACTTGTAGGCACAACTGAACTACCCTTCTACTCTATGAATGACTCACCCGAAAATCTGAACTCTACTGCAGGGGTTCTACAATTGACTGAGGCATAACATGCATGTAACCAATCCATGCCGAAGATAACATCAAAATCGGTCATGGATAACTCTACTAAATCTACTGAGGTGAATTTCTGGAGTACTGTGATAGGGAAATTTTTATATACCCGTCGAGCTATAATTGAATCATCGACTGGAGTAAAGACTGAGAAGGATTCTGATAAGATTTTGGGACTGAATCTGAAACTACTAGCAACATGGGGCATCACAAAAGATAAAGTAGCCCTTGGATATAACAATGCATATACATCAAAGTGGAATACTCATAACATGCTAGTGACTACATCTGGGGAGACCTCCTGCTCCCGGTGGGATGCTAAGGCATAGAATTTGTTTTGACGCTAACCACCACCCACACTAGTAGATGCCCCCTGCAGGGCTGGGTGTGCTGGTGGAGCTACTTAACTGGACCATGGGCCTCGACCCCTGTAATGACCCTATCTGGATATTGGCCAATCCCTAAGCATATGTACGGGCTTCCTGCATCCCAAAAGAACACCTGGACCTGCTAAGCACTGACCCATGTGTCCCCGACCATATCTGCTACACTCTGGAGTGCTGGTCTCTGTGGGTCTGCTACTATGACCTCTAGAGCCTGATGCTCATCCCCTCTGATCGCGCCTCGATCTAGGTGGCACACTCATAGTCGAAGGTGCTAGGGTTGAAGATTTCTAGTGGGACTGTTGACGGTGCCCACTAGGCCTCTATTGGGAGAATCTAAAGCTTTCATTCTTGGCCCTCTTGGCCTCTCCCTCCTGCTCACTCATGTGCACCGCCTCCATCTACTGGGCATACAGGACTATCCAAGCAAATTCAATGTCTTGAAGAAGCATCGCGGTCCGGCAATCCCTGACCAAGTAGTCTGCTATCCCATGCATGAACCGGCTCACTCGGGCTCTCTGATACACCACCATCTTAGGTGCATACTTGGACAAGAGAGTGAACTCCAAGGAATTCTCCTGAACTGTCATCTTCCCTTTCTTTAGATTTACAAACTCAGTTTCTTTAATCTCCCTCATCTCACGAGGGAAGAACCGATCAAGAAATGAGGCATGAAACTCATCCCAACCAACAGGGCCTACTCCAACTCCCCTACAATCCTTCCATTGTTTAAACCAGATGTGTGCAACCCCTTTCAACTAATACGAGGCCAAATCAGCGTACTCCTCCCCCATCACCCCCATGATCTGGGTGATCTTCAGAACTTCATCAATAAACTCGTGTGGGTCCTCGTCCACCTTTGACCCAAGAAACTCCAGAGGGTTCATCCTCAGAAAATCTCTGACTTTTGCCGCCGCCACATTCCCATTCTGAGGGATATGTGCTACTGCCTATTGATTGACCTGAGCTAGCACCTGAATGGCTGCCCTAAACTTAGCGTGCGCAACTGGCTCGGGTATATGCTCCTCATAGGCTGGTGGGGCCTGCTGGTGCCTATCTCCATTGCCATTCTCGTGGCCATTTCTATTCCCATTTCTTCTTCCATTAACTAGGCGAGGAGGCATAATTCTACAAATGCGTATAACACGAGTTACAAGGGTAGAGAGACATTTCATCGCATGACATAGATCATGAAAGAAAGGAACATTATCTAAAATTCTCGTAGCCTCTTCGTCATAAGTGTGGCGCGCTTTACACCCATGAAAAAGACTCTACTTAACAAAGCTTTTTGATACCCTAAGACACTTCAAAACCTAATGCTCTGATACCAAGTTTGTCACGACAGGTTCGGATCGAGATATGGGACAAAAAACCCCGAGAGGCTCCAAGTCGACCCATGGCATGAACATATCTTCTAACTCAATCATAATAAAATGAAAGATCAACATAATTAATATAGCGGACGTTTGATAATGTCATAACATCAAAATAAATACTCAAGACCAAGCTGATTACATGCTATGTCTGAAAAGCCTCTACTACTAAAGAGTTGATGGGAAAAGACCCCAACTAACTCACTAAAGTCTAAAATATAATGTAATAGATGTAACTAAGAAGAAGGAACCTCAAAAGATGAGGACTCACAAACTATAGTTGATAAGTGCAAATGCTACAGGTCTGGCTAATGACGAAACTAACCCTGAATATCTGAGCCTGTATCATGAAATGATACGACATAGAGTATGCGGTTAGTACGTGGAATGTATCGAGTATGTAAGGTAAGTAAAACTACTAAATAAGTAAACTCATAAACCATGCATATGATAAAACATAATCAATATAAGATTCTGAGAGTAGGACTTACATGCTATTTTCTGAAATCATGATCTAAACATAACCGAATGTCATAACTGAATCAAATGACCCAAAGCTAAACACTGATAATCATAAGTAAAACTGAACATTGGGTCAAAACCTTCTGAAAACATAATATCATGACTGATGAACATGCATAACTGATATCATGAGGAACAATTGAAGACTCGTCATATAACCGATATTACCATGATAGAGCTTATGTGGTCCTGACTATCACACTCAAGTGGGAAGAGCAGTCCCAAGCCTTGCCAGGGCTAAGGACGCTACCATGATATGGATATCAAGCTAAAGGCCCCTTGGGGGAAGGGGAAGCTCACAAGGGAGGTCCCAAATAATCTGAACATACCTATGTTGGCGCATAGTTATGAGGCATAGGGTTGACTAACCCTTAGCCTACTCAGTGCTAGACACTACTTCCGAAAACATGCATATGCTCTCCATCATTTTTCAACGAAGCTAAACCATCATCTAATATCGAAGCTGACTTATAGCATACATTCATAAATCTGAAATCATAACATGAGGAACCCGGGGCTCAAACCATACCACAAGCTGCAAATAGTGGGAGTCTAGACTCCAAAATTCATGTGGTAAGCTAATACATGAAGTTTAGATGAATCATAAAACATACTTCTGCTGAGTTAATCAACTGAACTGCCAACCGAGCTAACCTATGAATATCCTTTTCTAGTTCTTTTCTGCTCTCTTCAACATGAGAAATGCTCCCCATGGACATTCTGCTTAGGGCATCAGCCACCATATTGGCCTTGCCCGATTGGTATAGCGCACTCATGTCGTAATCCTTCAATAGCTCCAAGCACCTTCTCTGACGAAGATTCAAGTCTTTCTAACTAAAACATACTTAAGGCTCTTGTGATCGGTGGAAACATCCACGTGAGCGCCATATAGAAAATGCCTCCATATCTTCAAAGTGAACACCACTGCTGCCAACTCGAGATCATGTGTCGGATAGTTCTTCTCATAAACCTTGAGGTGTCTGGAGGTGTAAGCAATCACCTTACCTCGCTGCATCAGAACGCAATCTAGTCCAACTCTGAAAGCGTCACAATACACCATGAACCGATCTATCCCTTCTGGTAAGGTTAAAAATGGAGTGATAGTGAATCGAGTCTTCAACTCCTGGAAACTCTTCTCACACGCATCCGACCATTGAAACTTTACCTTTTTCTGAGTTATCTTGGTCAGAGAAGACGCAATGGAGGAAAATCCTTCTACAAATCATCGATAATAATCGGTTAGACCTAGAAAACTTCTGATATCAATTGGAGAAGTAGGTCTTAGCCAGTCTTTCACCGCTGCTATCTTTTGAGGATCTACCTGAATACCCTCACCCGAGACCACATGACCAAGGAAAGTCACAGACTTTATCTAGAATTCACATTTGTTGAATTTAGTGAACAATTGGCAGTCTCTGAGCGTATGTAGCACTATCCTCAGATGATTAGCATGTTCTTCCTCGTTTCTGTAGTATACCAGAACGTCATCAATGAATACAATGATGAACATGTCTAGATACAACTTGAAAACCCTGTTTATTGGGTCCTTGAAAGCTGCACGGGCATTAGTTAGTCCAAAGGACATAACCACGAATTTATAGTGACCATACCGAGTTTTGAAGGCTGTTTTCGGTATGTCACATTCTCTGACTCTAAGCTGATGATACCCCGACCTAAGATCTACCTTGGAAATCAACTGGCTCCTTGAAAATGATCGAACAAGTTGTCAATCCTGGGTAGGGGATACCTACTCTTAACTGTAACTTTGTTCAGTTGACGGTAGTCGATACACATTTTGAGAGTATCGTCTTTATTTCACACAAAAAACACTAGAGCACCCCATGGAGAGATGTTGGGCCTAATGAAACCCTTATCAAGTAGGTCTTTTAGCTGCTCCTTCAATTCCTTAAGCTCAGTTGGAGCCATTTTGTAAAGAGGAACAGAGATGGGCTTAGTGTCTGGAAGAAGGTCTATACCGAAGTCTATTTCCCGCTCGGGAAGGACTTAGGGAAGATCTTTGGGAAACATGTCAAAGAATTCTCTAACGAATGGAACTGACTGGATAGTTGGGGTCTCAGAGCTGGAATCTTTGACCCGAACTAGGTGATAGATGCACCCTTTCGAAATGAGCTTCTTTTCCTTGAGGTAGGAAATAAACCGACCCCTAGGTGCGGAACTACTACTCATCCACTCTAGAACTGGCTTATTTGGAAACTAAAATCTGACGACCCTAGTTCTGCAGTCGACTGAGGCATAATCGAAAATACTAACCCATGCGAAGAATGAGTCAAAATTGACCATGTATAATTCTACTAGATCAACTGGAATGACTTTACTCAATACTGATACTTTGCATTTTCTATATACCTGGTTGACTCTAACTGACTCACCAACTGTAGTATAGACTGAGAGAACTTCTGGACTGATCTTGAACTGGAAAGCTACGTAGGGAGTCATGAGTGTGGATCCTGGATCTAGTAGGGCATACACATCTAGATGGAAGAGATGTAACATATCCATGACCATGTGAGGTTAACTCTCCTAATCCCGATGAGAGGACAAAGCATAAAAGCGGTTTTGGCGCCGACCACCATTAGTACCTGAAGTGTTGACCTGCTGGAGCTGCTGATGTGGTAGACTGTAATTTCCCCCATCCTGCGGACGGACACTCCTTAGCTGGTGACCTAGCTGTACACACCCAAAACAACCCTCTTTGCCCTGGAGACATTCACCTGGATGGTTCTTGCCACACTTAGGGCAAGCTGGATAATGGTTGTTGGCTTTGCAACTCTGGGACTGAGAGCCAAATGCTCTACCCTTCCGATCCTTGCGGGATCGAAAAGTAGGGGCGCTGGTTGAGGTGGGTGTTGGATTCCTCTACTGCTACTGCTATGGGTGGCTACTACTGCTAGACCTCTGGTGGCCGTAATCTGATTGACCAGTTCTAGCCCGCTTCTTCTCCCGTTCCATGTCTTTCAACTTTTCTGCCTCAATCTGCTGAGCATGAACGATGAGGCTGGAGAGGTCAATATCCTTTATGAGCATCACGGTCCTGCACTCTTTAAGTACCAGGTTTGATACCCTGTTGACGAATTTAAGCATGCGAGCCCATGGCTTGGCTACCATCTCTGAAGCATACCTTGATAACCGCATGAACTCCAATGCATATTCTTCCACGGTCCTGTTACCCTGTTTTAAGTTCATGAACTCTGAAACCTTAGCCTCTCTCAACTCCCGAGGGAAGAATCTGTCTAGGACTCTACCAGTTCCGCTCCTGTTGGTCTCCCTTCCTTCCACTGATCGTACCAAATCTGTGCCACCCCATTTAACTGGTAGGCGGCTAGATCGGCACTCTCCGTGGAACTAACACCCATAATCCGAGTGATCTTCCACACTTCATCTAAAAACTCATATGGGTCCTCTACCACCTTGGATCCATGAAAGGCTAAAGGGTTCATTTGGGTGAAGTCCCCAACCCTAGAAGCAGCTGCAGATCCGTTTGTGTTCATCGGAACCACTTGCCGGTTCACTTGGTTAGTAATTGTCTGAGCCAGCAGTTGGATTGCTACTCTGAATTTTTCCAAGGACACTTGATCATCTTGACGGGCTGCCGGAGCTGGTGGGGCAGGTCGGTTAACTTTGCTAGCCCTTCTTCCATTTTCTCATCTTGGAGGCATAGTTTCACTGAAACGAAATAGAGCACGAGTTAAGAGAATATTTCTGGAATTGAATTCAATGCATGATAAGGAGTATGAACAAAAGAGAGTTTTCCTAATAACATCTCGTAGCCTCCCTGTCATAAGTGTGACGCGCTTCACAACCATAAAAAGTTTCACGCCCCGAGCCTACACCTTAGATGTAACGCGACACTTGAGGTCACAAGTAACCCCAAATCAACCCCTAGTCTATCATACTTTAGTTTTCTGAGTATTCATGCACATCAGAAATTTGAAATAATACATAATAACATTGATGAAGATTAAAAATTGAATATAGAAATTTAAAGTATTTAAAAATCTGAAATCAAGTCTTGTATGAAAGCCATCTAACTGAGGAGTTGCTAGGACAAGCCCCCAGCTAACTCTAAGTCTATATAAAAATAGTAAATAAAACCGAAATGAAGGAAATAATGCCCTCGGAATATGAGGACTCACACTTCTGCTGCTGATAGAGAGATTCCGACGAAATCGGCTAATGGCACTGGATCTGTGAATCTACAACCGTATCATGAAACAATACAGCATAAAGGTATGCGTCAGTACTTTGAATGTACTGAGTAAGTGAGAGAGACATAATGATTAATATATAGATGACTGAACTGAAATGACATGAACTGACCAACTGGTAAACTAATCTGAAGAATCTGAATTAAACTGAGATGGTCAAAATGACCCTATCTGGTGGTCAAAAACATGCCCTAAGTCTGAAAGTTCTAAGTCTGAGATACTGTACTAATCTGAGCTAAACTGATAGGGCTGAAACTGAACTAAACTGCTTATTCTGGAGCTGGACTGGACTGACTAGTGGGAGAGTCTATAACCGATATATAACCACGTGAGCTAGACATGGAGTTCGATGTATACAACGCACCAGTAGGACCCAATATACCTTGTCAAGGTATAAAGGCATGAACTGGGAGATCACAAAAGTCTGGGGCTAATCAGGCCAAGTAATATTGTAACCTACGCTGGCAACGTAGTTCTGGGAACCTGGGTGCGCTGCAACCCCGTCTTGCTCGGTGCTAAGTCCTAACTCCATTGAAAAACCTAAACTGAACGACTAGGCTAATAGCTCAAAACTGGGGCCCAAGACTAGTTAGGGACATATAACTGAACGTACCTTGAGAGTCTTATCGGACCAGATTTTGTAACTGGGTTCTAGACTAGTCAGAGCTGCTTATCTGGAAGCGTCGTAACCGTCTAAGAACAACTGTAACTAAACTGGGGTCCTGGGGCTGGTTAGAGCAACATAACTAGAATTTCATGACCACCTAATGGACCAAATAACTATAATCTGAGTCTGATTCTTATAACTGAGAGGCATCACTGACACCTCGGAAGAAGACTAAAGTCAAACTGATCAGTTGACAATTTCGGAATAGTTCTGAAGAGGTTCTATGTTCTGACTAATCTGAACTTTTAAGCAGTTAATAAAGAACTCAACTCATTCCAACAACACGGGATTCCATAATATGGCAAAATTCAAGAATTAAATAAATCTCCTCCGACAAGGCTAAAATCATTCTTATAAATGGAATATTTTCTCNATACAAATTTCTAGGAAATTCATCCCAAAACATTCTTCATTCCCTAGATTGAATTTAATAAGCAAAAATCATTACTCGAGAGTTAGGGCTTAAATTCACTTTTGTACGAACATTGAAAATTTAATTAGAAACTGATAAAGATAATATGAACAATCAACATGGATATTATTCTAGGCTAAATTAATGAAAGTAACATGAAATTCATTCGTATTCGAAAGCTCAGGGCTAAAACTGATAGGGGAGTTATAGAAGGATTTTGGGGGACAAAAGGGAAGTACAATTCCCTTGTTGAATTCCCACATACCTGAATAAAATTCACCCAAAGAAGAGGACTTGAACTGTTGTAATGGAGGACAACCCTAAGCTTGCTTAAGAGTTTCTTGAGAAAACTTTCGATGAGTTTTTTGAGAATAAACGTGAGAATGAGGGGAGGAACCGTCTAAACCCTATAATAAGTCTGATTTTATGTCAAAACATCGTGGTTTAAAGCTTAGGAGAATAGAAAATTACTAAATAGTCCTTAGAAAATCGCTGGGAAAAACTGCCAGGTGACCCTAATGGGTAACCTAACGAGTCGTGGTGACTGACCATGACTCGTGGTCACACCCATGGAGTACACTGCCCGGATTCCCCTGTAGGTCACCACGAGGGACCTAACGAGTTGTGGTCAATGACAACAACTTGTGGTCACTAGTCGTGGACCTCACTGCCTCTCATATGAAATTCTATACTAGGCTTGACCACGAGTCACCAAACAAGTCGTTGCCACTGATGACGACTCGTGGTGACACTCGTTAGGTGCACTGTCTAACAACTGACTAGGGCTAATAACGGGGGACATGACGAGTCGTTATAGGTGACCACAAATCGTTGTCACTACCCGTTAAGTACACTTCTTCCCATTTCACACTTCTAATTCCTCCTTCCCACGACCGACCTAACGAGTCGTTAGATCTCACAATGACTCGTCAGGTGGGTCGTCCTAAGACATTTTCTGCAAATTTTCTGGATTTTCTGATTTAAGTCCCGGATCTAGTCTTTGAGTGTCTGGGGCATTACAAAAAGGATTCTACTTGACACGGCTTTCAGATATCCTAGGATACTCTAAATGTAGTGTTCCGACACCAAGTTTTTCATGACCCGAGTCTATACCCTAGACGAGACATGGTACTTTGAGTCACAAGTAACCCCAAGCCAACCCATGGTCTATCATAACACTGGTTAACAGATTAAACATAAGCAAAGTCTTTAAATAAATAAAATCATTTAAGAAAATTGATTTAACAAAGTCCATACATCTGAAAAACAAAATTGAATATCTGAGTCTATGTCTGAAAGCAAACTACTAAATGATGAGTTGCTGGGACAAGCCCCCAGCTAACTCTAAAGTCTAACTGAAAGTAACTAACTAAAAATAAATATCATCCTCGAAAGATGAGGACTCACCAAATACTGCTGCTGGTATCGGCTGAGGGAAATCTACTGACGATGCTGGGGCTGAGAACCTGCACCTATATAATAATATGATACAACATATAAGGTATGCGTCAGTACTTTGAATGTACTGAGTAAGCAAGAGATATAATAAGCATGAAAGAGAAAGTAACTAAATGGAGATGTCATGAAATGACCAACTGAAATACTGAAAACTAATACAACTGAAATATAACTAATATGGTCAATAATGACCCTGACTGATGGTCATAGATATGTCCTGAATCTGAAATACTAAGCTGAGCTAAACTGAACTGAATTGAGACTGTACTGACTAGTGGGAGAGTCTATAACTGACATATAACCACGTGAGCTAAATGTGGAGTTTGATGTATACGCCCCATCGATAAGATCCAATATACCTTGCTAGGGTATAAAGGCATGAACCGGATGATCACAAATCTGGGCCCATTAGGGAAAAATAATTTATGGTGGCAATGTAGTTCTGGGAACCTGGGTGCGCTGGAACCCCGGTCCTCTCAGTGCTAAGTCCTACTCCCACTGGATAGTCCTACTATGACTACTACTACCAAGCTGATAGCTCGAAGCTAGAGCCCAAGACTAAGTCGGGGACACTTATCTGGAAGTACCTTGAGAGTCTTGTTGGACCGAATACTGTAACTGATGTTCTAAGACCGGTCAGAGATACTTGTATGGAGGCGTCATAACCGTCTAAAGAACAAACTAATAACTAATATCTGGGAGGCATTAATGACCTCAAGAAAAGACTATAGTCAAACTAATTGTCGCGCCCCATTTTTCCCTCGCGGAAAAAGCGGGATTCGACATTGACATCTCTTAAGGGTTGAAAAATGAGAGTCGCCACCTAACGAATTTAAGGTGCGTTAGGGCACCATTCTAAGCTAAATTTA
>JACEIK010005008.1:0-68700 GCA_018107945.1 Datura stramonium
CGATGGCAGCGTGCCACGGCTCCATCGCGGAGCCCTTGTCATCCTCGCTTCACCATCCGCTTCCTTGCTCCATCCCGAGTTCCTTCTTGATTTCTCCCAATATGTCATTTTTCATCAACAAACGCATGTTTTTCCTACAAAACAACGCTAATCATGTTGGTTAGTAGAAATTCACACTTCCATACAATTTACATGAGAATGTACACAATTTATTAGACAAACAAGACTAAAGTTATACATTTGAGTATCGATTTGGCATATAAATATGCTTACTTATCACCTACCCCACACTTAAAATCTTGTTCGTCTCGAATAATATTCATACAACTCATGCGAATTGATATCCTTCACTGGCTATTTGAGCAAAACAGTTCAAACTACGGTCATACCGATTATGTTCGAAGCAAATCATTAAGAAGACATGCATAGCATCATTATTACACGACACTTAATAAATCAAGACTTTTTAGCGCAAGAATCGACTCTCGATATCGGCAAACTCATGCATATTAGCTGACCAAGATATCCGACACGAATGTATTCTATCATCAAACATGTGCCCTCACAACACTAGGAGAAATTCCCCTGTTTTAATCACATGAACTTTTAGAAATCCATGTCAAGGTATATATGCTTACACACCATTTCACTCACTCTCCCAAACGAATTCACATGCATTGCGTCATGACCCATAGGCTTGCCTCTAGTGTATTACTCCACTAATATATAAGGATGCGTGATGTAAGATCACGTAGGACTTAACGGGTTGTAATGTAAGCTACGAACTAGTATATCTTTGGGCTAACCAATAGTAACTAGCTTCCTTAGCGCTTTTCCACACATCCCATCAACTTCCAGAATTTTCTTCCTTCCTCCTCCTCTTTTGAAGTTTATTTTATATTTATCACCCCTTTCTTTAACACACGAGACTAACGAAGAATTGAGTTAAACAACTTTCTTTCCTTCAATTACGCTTCTATTTCACCCTTGACTCTTACTTTTCCTTTCTTTCTTTTTCATAACTTTTCTTTTCTTTTATCACTTCACTCTTTGACACCATGAAAATTATACTTTTTCTCGAGCGCTTAAAGTTTCGACTTTGGCCCTAGGTAGTGAAGAAGGGGCTCACTTGGTTCGCACCGTTTTTGACAAGGAAAATCAGAAAAGAAAAATTTATCAGGTTAAGGCTCAACGGGGCGACTAGGAGGTTTTTTTTTTAATCTTCAAGGTGGATATGAAAAGAAAAACAAGAAACATTTTGGTTGACAAAGAAATGCCTACATCATTTCCTACACTACACTTCCTTCATTCCGTTTACGTACACGACGAGGCAGGTTCTAGACAATCAACAATAGCATGGAATAACCAATTCCTCACTATACACTCAGTGCACATGCTCGATTCAAGATGACTTCACAGAATCTTTAATCAGCTAATACACAAATTCAAAATTAAGCCTCAATCACACCGAATCAAATTCTACGGCACAAGTGTCTTACATATGTACGAAATTTGCATGCTTTCTACGAATCATCTTTTCCTATATAATTATTATGTACAACACGCAACAAGGATGTCGGAGCCATTGAATAGCAACATGCATGAGATAAACAGCAATCCAACTAAACAAACAACAAACAAAAAGAAAAAAATAAATGAAAACAAAAATAAAAGCAGAAACTACTCCTATAGACTACCTTTCCCTTAAGGCAGTCGTCATCCATCCATCATAGAGAAGGGTCACTATTTATGACTTCGGTTCAATGGGACTCTTCTCGGCAAAAGCAGAAAACAAACTCAAGCCCAAAAAGAAAAATAGTTACGAAATTTTTTTTTTTTTTAAAAAATGAGTCGATGATTTCGACAAGGCTATTTACATACCATTAACATCATTCACAGCACACACAACAATTTCACAAACAATATTCACAATCGATGAACATACAAATAAACGAGTCAAAATTAAAGCCACGACAACAAAACGAGAACATACAATGATATACGAAAGGCAATTTCAGCACCTAACTACTCCACCCCACACTTAGAATCGAACAACTGTCCCCGGTGTTCATACAATCTAAATAAAAGGTGGTTGTGAAACTCCACGATCGGTCAAAGTATTCCACTTCCTCATCGGGTCTTGCCCGCCCTCGTCCCCCATATGATCTCCACGTCATCCTCCTCCGACCCAACGTCGGAATCCTCGCGGCGTGTCTCCTCGTCCGTGGGGACGTCATCGTCTATGAGTTCCACTGAAAGTAGGCCCACCGACATAGTGCCCTGGCGTTCTCGCCAAATGGGTAATCTAAGTCAGTTGCCACGGCTCGTCCTCCATTTCCGGTCTCCCGCCTATGCGAAGCTGGAGCATCTGCATCCCGAACATGCGGGACATATACTGATCGTCTCGAGCATGTCGCTCGGCAAATGTAGAGACGGGCCATGAGTGGTGTCGGGTGCCTTTGTTTTTGAGCATCAATGGCACACCGCTCCATCTGCGGGATGTAATCTAGGGCCTCCTCCTCGACCTCAAGGCCTCTCTCCAGGAACGTCGTCAGCGACCCGCCGAATCCATCCACGTGCCCCGATGCGGTCGGGCCCTCTTCATGGCGGAAGCCGCCCCCAGCAGTGATCTCGGCCCTTTCATAAGGGCGTATATAGCTATACACGATCCCCGGGTCACATCGTCATGTGCACCCCCGGAATCAAACAGGAGCAAAGCGATCTTAAGCCATATTACAGCTTCCCTTTTTGTTCATCTGTGCATAGGGGCGGCGTACAGTGGTAGCCCTCTCCTTATGCTGCTCCAACGCGCCGTAGGCAAGGGCTCCACATAATGTGCGTGGAAATCCGCATAAGGTGGAGTGATGTTCAGTGTCGAGTACATGGCGTAGTATTTTGCGCCCCTATGATGGCATTGGTGGTGAGGCTCCAATGTGACGATTTGGCCCCTTATTTTTGATGGTGTGACTTCTCAATGTCGGGTTTCAATTGGCGTAGAATTCCCGGACTAAGTGCAGGTTGCACTCTTTGGGCTCGTTGAAAATGAGAAACGTAGCCGGCAAGCATCAATCATGCACCATCAGGAGGGAACTCTTGTGCCAAGGGTTCCCGTGCAATATGAGCTTCCTCGGGGAAGTATTTGTTCTCCTTGTGCTTGGTGTACCACTTCTTCCCCTCTTAGTCACCCATCTTGTTCCATATTGGCGGCGCGGCCGCATTAAACTACCCGATGGCTGCTTTGGGACTGCGCTCGGCCTTAATCTTTTCTCCAGGCGCACGTGTTGATCGCCCTTTCCTTTGTCCTGCCTGCTAGACATGGTTCTGTCCATGAGCCGGTACCCATGTTAGTCGATTTCAATTGAGCTTTTGACTAAGGTTGGGTTTGGCTCGGCCACCCCACACTTAGTCTTTAGCTCACATTGTAAAAACAGCGAAACATATTTATTCCATATTTACAAAAAGATAGAAAAAAATCTAGAACAGCTAAACAAAAGAGAAACAACAAACAAAAATCGCTTCATGCCTTCTTAAAATTCAGCGGCATAACCTCTTGTGTACTACTCCAGACTTCGTACAGCTCATTTCACCGTACTATCGATACTCATTTCATTATATGGCATTGACTAAAAAAAAAGAAAAACAAGAAAAATAAGAATACTCCCCTAACTCAACTAAGCAATTCCCGATTTTCATGTAATTTGATGAGTTCTTGGAATTTCACCCAATTTGCACCCCCCGAGAATTGCATCGTTTCTTAAGTATACACAATAAGCATGCACAATACAATTCACCCAACATGCACAACCCACAATTTTTTCAACACTTCCTCTTCTCAATTCGATTTTCAACTTCACAATCCATCCCTAACCACAATTTAGCACAAAATTCATTTAAGAATGCAATTAACGAGTTCATATGATCACAACGATACTACGAACAGCAATAATCAACAACCCAAATGTATTTAAGCTCAATTTATTGATATGGGCATGGATTCTTCATAACATGCTAAAAACCGAAATTTTAGCTAAAAAGTGAGATTGAGTTCAAGAACATACCTTTTGATTCGATTAAGACGAAGGAAAAGTTGATAAATTTTACTCCTTAAGCCGTGACACGTTGAGGAGGGGATTTTGGGAGTATTATCGCGGAGGGTAGAGGAAAGTGGAGAAATGAGGGGTTTTGGGGTTTAAAAGTGGGAAAATCGGGTCGCGGTGACCCGGTGTGACCCGGCAGTTAACACGTCAACGTGTCACGGAGGGTGGCATGGAGCATGCCCTCCAGTGATACTTGAAACCATCACTTTACTGAGCTCTCTGGAATTTTTAAAAATTCAGATTTACCTTCAACGTGTCACGGAGGGAACGCGGAGGCCCTCCTCGTGACACGGAGCCATCGCGCGAGCTCAACGTTTGCCACTTTAAAATATTTTCTTACCTAGTTTTCCTTTTGCATTCCTTTGCTTTTTCCTCCGTTCAGCACCTTAGACATCTTACCACACGAAATCGATTAGAATTCCAAAGTTGGAGAAATAACAGTATTTTCATTTTTCATTTACACTCTATTCTCAAAAAGCTAAAAAGTATAAAAATTGAAAATCTTTTTCTTCTCTTCTTTTTTTTTCCTCTTATGTACATTTTACAATTACATTTCACGGGTTGCCTCTGCCTTGGCGCTTTGGTTTCTTGTCTCGGCTCGAAACGTCATTTGAGCTATTTCTGCCCCTAGGGTGACGGACGTTTGCTCAACGTCCCGCCCAATCAAGCTTACCTCTATGAGGGCTCTCCTTGATTCTAGTTGTTCAAAGCCTTGAACACCCTTTCAAGTTGTTCACTCATTTATCAACGAGTTCTTCGTACCGCGGCTGGGAATTTGGGGGCCTTGTACTCGAACACTTCCACCTTGTCGTGTGTCCGCATCGTTAGGCGCCCTGCGGCTTACATCTATAAGCGCTTTCCCGGTTGCCAAGAAAGAGTCGTCCCAAAATAAATGGGACTTCCGTGCAGCTCAAAGTCGACACAATAGAAAATCCACGGGAAGATTGAGAACCGACTTGCACTAGCATGTCCTCCACAATGCCGTACACGGCCTCGCCAAAGAACGGTTTGCAAAGAGTTGCAAAACCCTTTGTTGTAGGTCTAGAAGGCCCTAGATTCTTTGAATACGGTTGGCATCAAGTTAATGCTCGCTCCCAAATCACATAAACCGTGAGCTCGGATACTTTGCCGATTGTCAGCGGGTGTGAAGCTCGGGATCTTTGAGCTTCGTGGGTAACCGGTTTTGTATCCGGGAAGTGCATTCGATGAGGCCACCATTTAGCATATTCGGTCAGCTTTGCTTTTGTTGGCCACGATGTCCTTAATGTATTTTGCATATTTAGGCACTCCTGCAAAACATCAACAAGAGGTAAGTTAATGTGTACCTGTTTGAGCACCTCCATGAACTTTTTTGAAGCACGCCTCCTCCTTGTGCTTCCATGTCGTTGAGGAACGGGGGTGGAGGTCTAGCGGATTGACTTCCTTGGTGTTCCCCCTCTCATCATTACGCTCCCTCTCCTTCGCAACTCCCAGTTGTTGAGGTGGTCTTTAGTTCCACCTCCTTCAGCTATAACCTCCTCGTGATCCCATTGACACCTTTAGGATTGGGATCGTGTCCTTTGAGTCCTCCTCTGGGCAGGTATTCACGGGCTCCGGCCAAAATTGCCCAAATTGATACTCCGGTACCTTGGTAGCCAGGTGAATATTTTTAACATCGTTTTGCCAATTTGGCAGCAGTCGACTGCCAATTGAGCTTAGGCTATCAGGCTAGCAGACATCTCCTCCAGCGTTGGGTGATGGTGGTGGAGGAGGGGCATTATTATTTACGCCAGGCTTGATAGTTACGTGGCCCTCATGATTCCGCTGCATCCCGACTCGAACTCTGCCCTTGATGGTTGTTCACTTTACCCAAGAGAAATTCAGGTGATTCCTCCGTTGGGATTGTAGCTATTCCCCATCTTTGGTGATTGCTCCTTTGTGTGCTCCCGACAAAGTTCACCTGATGCGGATTTGCTCCACAACACTTTCGGTACGAGTGTTCATTGCTCCCACTTACACTTCACACCAAATACTGGCACCTTGCATTAGCGGGGCTTGAGATTGGCTCAAGTTCATATTGCCGAAGTGGGTGTTCGGCCCGATTACGCAAGGCGACTATGTGCGGCGATAGGCTGTAAGCCCATCCACTTCCAAGACTCCATTTGCTTTCCTTGCTCCTCCCCTTGAAGAGTCCGCATTCCACTCCGGATTTCCCTGCAGTGATTAAGCAAGTATCTGATTCTTCATAAGTCTTTTCTAAACCTTGATTTCTTGAATCTAGCAAAATTTTAGTGTGGGGTTCCAAACCCTCTATAAAAGTATTGCACCAACATCATTTGACTGATGGTGATGAGGACAGTCCGTCAGCAATGATTTGAACCTCTCCCAGGCTTGATACAGATTCTCTCCTTCCCTTTGTTTAAAACTTAGAATTTGAATTCCCAAGCTGGCACATTTCTGGGAGGGAGAGAATCGGATCAAGAACTTTTGCGAGATCATCCCATGAGGTGATAGAGTTTGGTGGCTCAACCTCTTTGCATCTCCCAAAAGTGAACATGGGAAAGTGTAAGCCGGACATAATCTGTTGACACTCCAGCGGGGATGTAAGTGTCACTTATCTCGAAGAGTGCGAAGATATTTGTTGCGGGTCCTCGTGAGGAGACACAGTAAAGCTGCCCTTTGTGTCTGGTATTTTGCACCATATTCTGTTTCAGCTCGAACCTCCTCCTGGCTCGGGTTTGCAAATGATAGAACATTGCTGGCTTCGTAGGATGCCATCGCCCCGAACCGGCCTGGCCGTATTCTCGGGCACTAACAGCGCGCTATTGGTAGTTGTGGTTGCTCCATGATAGTTTGTCCGAGCAGCTGCATTTTCCTAGAGCTTCTCTCCGTTGACGATGGTAATCGTTCTGGCTCAGGATGGATCCACCAACCCCTTTGTCTCTTGCCGAGTGTTCAACGAGAATGTTTTATGCAAAATACGAGGCTAAGACCAAGTTGTCAACAATACAATATCGAAATAGCAAACTACTTAAAATCAAGGTAAAAATGAAAATTTCACCAATTGCCTATTCCTGACAAGCAAGCCAAAAACTTGATGAGCCCTTGAAGTGTACGGGTCGTACAAGTAATAAAGTGGCTCTTTTGAAGAACCGCGATTGTCGAACCCACGGGAATAGGAATACGGGGGTGAAATCTTTCAAGCGTTAATTTACTACAACTGTCCAGTGAAGACAACGAGTAACGCGAAAAGATAATTTGTTTTTGAGAATATAATTTTTATACTACACACTAAGCTAATTATACTATTGAATCTAAACAATGGTTAAGAGCATGCTGAGATTACGAAGAACATGTGAAGGCAGACTATTAATTTACGTGGTTTTATCTTTTCCTCCGGTTGCTAGTCGCAACTACGCACCATGGACTAAAACTCTCGTATTTAACCCAACTTAAGAATCATGAACCTTCCACCTACATTTTCGTGATAAGAAGGAATTCAAGTTCTGGCAATACGAAACCGGTTCCACACATGACTAATACGACTTTCGGGTATATTTCTATCCGAAGGTAAATCAATTCCCAATTCTCCCGAACCAAGAAAAGATCATATCCTATTAATTCCTTTCCAATTTCTTGCCCTCTCAGGTGAAACGGACTTTTGATTTACATTAACATTGGCGAGACATTAATGTAGTAGGAACAAGAATTAAATAGAACAACCATGGAAGAAAAGAGAAATAAACCCGGCCAATTCAATAATTACATTTGCAACACAAAGTTCATAACCTCAGCAAGAAGGAGAATTAGCCACTCATTTTGTGGATTAATCATCCTAAAACAAGTGTTAATCATACAAGCAATTGAAAAAAAGAAGAAAGAGATAGAGAAGAACCTAAAATTTTCGTCCTCAATGTTGCACATGCCCACTTCTTGCTCCACCAAGTCGAGAATAATTGAAAATGCTCCTAAGTGTTCTATCATCTAGGGATAAATTTTCCCGAATAACGAGCAACGTGTCACGGCGTGCATCGCGGAACACTGCCTCCCGTGACATGGTACCCAGAAACGCAGAAGCCCTCTGGAATTTGTCCGCCCGAGGTAATTGCCTGCAGGCGTGTCACAGCGTGCATCGCGGAGCGCAAACCAGCGTGCCACGGTGCAATATGGGACCCTCTCTAGAAATGCACCATTTGAATAATTCCACTTCCAGCACGTGTACGGCCTGATCGCGGACCTTCACTGGAATTTATTCCGTTCCATTCCGAGAGCGAAACGCCTCCGCGATAGCGGCGTGCCACGGCTCCAACCTCGCGAGCCCTTGTCATCCTCGCTTCACCATCCGCTTCCTTGCTCAATCCCGAGTTCCTTCTTGATTTCTCCTAACATGTCATTTTTCATCAACAAACGCATGTTTTTCCTACAAAACAGCGTAATCATGTTGGTTAGTATAAATTCACGCTTCCATACAATTTACATGAGAATGTACACAATTTAGTAGACAAACAAGACTAAAGTTATACATTTGAGTATGTTTGGCATATAAATATGCCCCTTATCATTATGCAATATTGGTAAGTTAATTTCACCTAAATGGTTGGTCCCTTAATTAGATAATTATCACCATGCAACTTGATCCATATGCGGGTATTTCACTTGACTTGCCCTTACCTTAGATATCGGATTAGTTATTCTGAACAAGGTCAAGCTATTAGATGAGGATTGATAGCCTCAAATCCCCGTCGTTAATCCCTTTTCCCATTTATTACCTCCTTGGTCCGGTGAGTAAGAATAAAGTGATGGCTAACAATCACGATCGTTAAGAATTATAAACGAAGGGAAGAATAGTATATGCATAAACCCCATTCAAAAATCATTAATGACGCACTTTCGTTTATTAATTATCATGGTTCTGCAATCATAGTTATGGAATTTAGCTACGGATGCTTGAAAAACTATAATTAACAATTGTAGTAGAAATCATAATGATGAGCTTACAAGTAATTGTAGAAGAAATCACACTTCTTAATTAGTCAACAGAACCCAAAATCAATAATCAAAGGTTGTTGGAATCTCAAAATCAAGAACAAATTAAGACAATGTGTTTCTTGGAATCAATATCGAACAACAATCTCAAAACTATGATAAAGTCGTAAACTAAAGAAACCTAAATAAAGTATTTATAGACATGAAATAAATCTATCCTACATAGATAAGGAAAGCGAGATTCGATAGTAGCGGCTTAAAACTTGTTAGTTGACCAACAGTAGATTAAATGTGATAAGAGTCCTTCTCCAGCAATTTTGCCTCCTTGATGAGGACTCAACCTACAACTCGTCAAGTGATGCAACGAGTCATGAGTCTTGTTTCCCTCACGGGACTTGAATTTCAAAGTTCGAACTTGTGCCCATGACTACTCCTAAATGAGTCGTTACGTCTTATAAATACTCATTGTTCTTCCATTCTCACACTTAGAATTTTGCTCCTTTTCTGGACTTCTGCTGACTATTGCTCATGAAAATTCATTAAGTCATGCGACGAATCATTTCTCCTCCTATCAAGTATCTCATTTATTTGATCATCCCGAGTTCTAACTGACTCACATAACGAGTCATTTTCACACTTGATGAGTCATTCTATCTGCCCATTGCCAACACCCCTGAATGTCCATACTCTGATGTCTGGCCACTTTACACATGATGGTTCTCAGGACGATTCATTACCCACGGTGACGACTCGTGACCTTCCTCATATTCCACACTTGGCCCATTTTTGGCTAATTTTTCCCATTTCACTTTTCGGAATATGTTTCCTATTACTTAACACAAAAACATTTTATCTATATAACTTACATTGGGATTAGAGAATATTTTCTTAGTTTTAACGTCGGAAGTATCGTAAAACCATGACATATCAACACCTCAACTTAGAACTTTTGCATGTCCTCAAACAAAAATTAAAACTAAAATGACACTTCAACTAAAAGAACCTAGGAGACCGATGGCAGTCACAAACCATGGCATAAATGAATCAAACTTTCTAACCCCTCCTATATCATTAGAAAAATATCACATTGCTTACGCAAAACTTTCTACCATGACACAAAGGGATCAAGGAATGGCATTATACTATAAACCTGCAACCACGCATGAAATCTATGACAACGGCCCAAACAATTAGCGAGGGCAATGGTTTGCCCATGTGCCCTCACTATAAAAGAAGTCCCAATCACTCACAGATACAAATCAATACAATTCAGAATAGGGACTGTGTCAAGTTCACTTACTCTTACAAGGAAGTTCATACAATGTGCATACAAAATCATATGCTTGCCCTTATTTTCTATACCTCGGTTGGTCGGAAGGTAGATTAGGATTACTTGAGGACTTTCTTAGGCTTGTAATGTTGGCTCGAGGGGATAGGTAGCGTTGATATGCAAATAGTGACTCAACCCTCCTTGGCACTACATTAACTTTGGTTCCACTTAACCTCTTTTCACTTTTCTCCCTTTTTCCTTCTTTTTATTCATCTTTTAAAATTACGGGTGTGGGTTTTTCCTTTTCTCTTTTCTTTCATTTATCGTCAAATGTTTCTTTTTGTCTCTATTTTCATTTTCTTTAATAAGCGCTACTTGCCTTTCTTTTCATTACTCAACCATTTTCCACCCCACTTTTCTTGTTCAGCCCTATAATAGACATCCTCAACTTAGGCAATTTGCATGAGTTTAGAGATCCTGATGTCCAGGTGGGACCCCCGGCCAAAACGAGGTTCATCATAATTAAAGAGGAAAGAAAAATTGGCTAAACAACAAAAAGGGTCAATTAAGGCTCAAAATCGGGGATCAAGGGATACTCCTTATTCTCATGGTAAGTATTTTAAGCTAAAGTGGACTAATTTGAACAACGGCCTATGATCATTTCCTATCAACTATTTTACAACATAAATTATTGTCTAATGGGGCAAGTTGTAGATTGTACACATAATTGTTGAAACAAACTAAGCACCTCATCGCACAATGCAGGACAACACCATCACTACCAATTGCTATTTCAAGCATAATCACATAGTGATTATCACATTCACAGTATTAATTCCATATAAAGATCCGTAAAGGTCTGATATCTGCAGAGCACACAACATGCAAAAAATTTAGGAGGAGCTCATTCACAATTTCAATATGTCAAAAATTGCAAAAAAATAGCCATTGTGTTCAACTGCCTAAGTTTACCTATCTTCCTTTCAATTAAGCAAAACACAAAACCTAAACATGTCGGTTCTACTAGATAAGCAACACCCAAGGGAAAAGACCCTCGAGTTACGTTCGGTAAAAGCCCAAAGCCCAGCTGCCCCACCCCCATCAAAAGAATCACGCATCCTCGCGCATATTAAAGTAAAACATAGAATTAGAGAATATACATAAAAACCTAGACTCCTGTGGTCTAGTTGAGTAGAACTGCAGTTGCAACCCCAGAATCCTCTCCTATGGAACCGATAGGGACTGGCGCACTCTCTAAACCAATAGAGCTTGTACCCTCTACACGAGCTCTAGAAATATCCAATCTCTGCCCTAACTTGGAAGCCTCATCTTTAGGTAGCCTCAGTGCTGCCTCTATATCATGCCTCTCTCTCTTTTGGTCTCGTAGTATATCACCACTGTCATCTCCCTTTCCTCATCCTGGGAGCCTCTTGCCTTTGCCCTCTTGCCACAGGCTGCTCGATGATGAAATCAACAACTAGAGCGGCTCCTCCTCACTATCTTCCTCGGCCACTTGGAATCACTAGCAATGGTATAGTAGAGATCTATCATGTTGATACCTCTCTCAGCTCTTCTCCGAGGGTATCAACCTCCAGCATACTACTGCATCATCTCAGGAACCTGTAGTTGTTGAGGCGCTCATCCATACGCCTCCAAATGCATCCGGCCATTCATGCTATTTTTGTGATCTTAGACAACCGCCTAGCCATGTCAATGATGAATTCTTTGTGAGATTGTGACTAGGATGGCTGGTAAAGATCGTGGAGAGAGGAAACTAGTGGTCTAACTGCTGGTGTAGTATAGGATGCTGAGGCGTCGGCAGTCATGGGCACATATACTACAGTGGTGGTGTCAGGCTAACCCATTGCCTCATAGGATATTAAATGCTTTATTTCTAACTCGGGGGTCTGGATTCCCAGAATTTGAGGGCCTCTTCGCAATGCCTCAGCTAACATGGCATCCCTAACAACTATGGCAACCTGACTCTTGCCCTTGGAGACAGTTCGTATCATCACTAATCATCCCAATATCAATAATTTTGAGCACCTCAACCCTCTGTTCAACCATGGGTAACTCGGGGACTTGTGACTCCACATGGCCAAGACACAAGCATGGAAAGGGAATGTTCATGCCGTTTAGGATGGCTCTCTGCCGAATCTCCTTAACTATGTATCTCGAGAAGCTTATCTCATAGCCCTCTATGATACTGGCCACTAGTGAAGCTCTATCCAGTGACACGATATTATCATTGCTTGTTGGGCCAATGAGTGTTGCACTAGTGACCACCAAAATTTTTGCCTGGAAGTTTAGTGTGGCTTTTTGATCTATGCCTCCGGTCCGTTAAGCCCTCCACCAATGTACCCTAGCAACTATGACCCATGCCAATGATATGTACTACATATTTTTATCTACATAACTCAATCTCTCGATCTTAATCAACTGCATCTCACTTGATCGGTGATCAAACAAGAGTGTAATTGTCAGAGGCTCAAACTCTAGCACACTCTTGTATCGCGAGATGATGTGCTCAAATATGTCCATCGGTATCTCCGCACCATTACTCTGGTCAGTGCAGGAATCTTTCTCCAATCTTGGCCTCCCAAGGCATTATTTTTAAGTTTAGCCATATATGCTGTATAAAACTCGCGGACCAATGTCGAGCCTATAGCTGCTGCAGTTCCTCAACCAGCTCAACCGATACTTTTCCAATAAAGCCTATAAATCTCTGAGGAGGTCTTTGAACCGACAGTGACCAATCTCAGCTCTTCATAGATGCTCCTCTTTGGATGGACCTTATCATTTGCAGCAATGTCCCAATTATAAATCATCCTCATTCCCGAAATACCCCACCTGTTACCATCCTCCGAGTCTATGCTTTGGAGAAGGTGTCCAGAATTCGATCTCCTTATTGGCATCACTCTCTTGTTTGGCATTGGATTCACCCCCATGATTCTATGGAGATGAGTCATCATCATAATCTCCTTCATTGATGGGTGGGTCCCTTGCAAGCGGGGTCAGGGATACAACCATGGTTGTTGGATTACTAGGACGTTTAGTCTAGCTGCAGTAAACTCTCTGCTCCAACTACTCTGCTCAACCTCATACTCCTCCTCTTGAGTCACTCGACTCTTCTGAGGATGATGGTTCGTCTAATCTATGAGTCAAGGGTTGTCCTTGTCGGGCCTGTTTCTTGGGCTGACCCTTCTTGGTGTTTTCCTTTTGGTGCCATTGTACCTATAGATTAACATTAGTACCCAAAATTTCAATGTAAATATGCTTAACAGATAGTGTTAAATTTCGATCGAATGAGGAATTAATGAGCCGTCACTAGTAGCAACGATACGTTATGTCATATGTCATGTGCACTTCAGAATTTTAGAATATTTCTAGTAAACTTGACAGGGTTGAGGACGGAGTCGTCATGAGTCATTAGGTCAACCGTCAAATCGATTCAAATTCCATCAAGTCACCCTACTCGGGGCCGAGTCACCTCACGAGTCATTAAGTGAGACCATGACTTGTTAGAGGCTCATTGGTATTTCACCTATTTTTAAGGCGATGTGACTCATATAAAGACTTGTCGAGCAAACCTATGAGTCGTTACATGAAAGAGCACGTTAATCCTTTATCTACGGCCATTTACTCAAGTTTGACTTCTTGTTTCATTTGGGTTACTCGGACTTCACCCATATCATATTCTGGCGGCTAATTTTTAGTGTGAGTGGGTGGGAAAAACAATACAAGCTTCGTTTCCAAAGTGATTATAAATTATAATGTCTGCCTACTCAATGAGTATAGACAACCCAAACCAACCACTGTTCAATATTACTCGCAAATTCATCCTCAAATGCAGTCTACCACACAATCATCAACCTATATCCATTTAATTCAACTATTATTTTGTTCACAATTTTAGGCAACTAAATTCATGTTACCTAGGGTTTAATCATGGGACCAAATTCAAACATTCATAGAAATTTTCAAGAATGAGGAGGTCAAATTGAATAAGGGAAGTATTTAAAACTCACTTTTATGTATATTTTCGAGAAGAGAAGATGAGAACTCAAGTGGTTGTGCTTCACGAAGTGTGGGCATTGACGAGGGTGCGTAGCTGTGTGGTGGTGTAGTGATAGTGTTGAAGTGTTGTGTAGTAAGAATCGGTGGTAGTGGTGATGAGGAGGGTTTAATTGGAGTCTTTGAATGTGGAGTAATTGGGGAAACATGGGCAATTTAGTAAATGCAATTTTAAACATTTGATCATAGATTCGAGTCGGTGAGTATTAATTAAGATGTGGACCACAACCCTTTATGTAATGAGTCATTGGCAGTGACCACAACTCATTATGTTGCCATTATGTGATTTGATAAATAAGCACACGCCGGGTAGATGATTGAGATAGCGACTCTATTCGGGAAGCCCAACGATTCGTGGCTTGAGTTGTTGACCTTGTACTTTCTGGAGTTGACTTTAGGCTTCTTTGGACAAGGAAAAAACGTCATCAAGTGACTACAATAGTCGTTAAGTCACCCATTAAGTACTCTTCAGAGCTTAATGTTTTAACCTTCAGTGCCAACGGCGGATTATGATAGGTATTAAAATCCAAGTAAGACTCGTTACGTAGCTATGGCCCGTGCCCCCAATGCTAAAAATTTTCTCCAAATCCATATTTCTATCTTACTTAAACCTACACATCTCAACATGAAAGTGAACACTATATTAGTATTCAATTACATCTTGGAGTTTGCCTCCCAGCAACGCCTAATTAACGTCGCAGCACAGTGCAGGTGGCCCAGTTACTCATAATTCACCAAGAGTCTCCATGGGTGCATCCCAAAACGACACTGATTTAACGTCGCGGCACGATGGCGTCCACTGGATTGCTCAGGAGACTGCAGGCCCAAAGGTCAGCAGTTTGATTTCTTCATTTTTCCCAGATATGCTTTTATCAGTGGCCATTCACCTTAAACCTTTTTCCTTCATGATTTTCCAGTTCAAATTGCGCCATAAGGAAACAATTGCACCACTTGGTATAGTCCTCCAACCACTTATACTTCAACTTGTCAAACAAGCGAAGCCTTAGATTGAGCAATAAACAGATCCCCCTTATTGAATTCTTTCTGCTCAATTTTCTGGTTATGTTGTATCTTCATCCTCTCTTTTTAAATTTCTGAACTTTCATAGGCTTTCAAATGAAATTCATCTAATTCATTCAAGCGATCAAGTCTCAGTTAGCCTCATCACCCCAATTCGATTCAGGCTTCTTGGCGCTTACATAGCTTTGTGGTTGAGCTCAACTAGTAGATGACATGCATTCCCATACATAAGTTGATAAGGAGACATACATATAGGGGTATTGAAGGCATTTCGGTATGCCCATGGAGGCATCATATAACTTCCTAGATCAATTCGTTATATTAGCATTCGAGTCTTTGATAGGATGGTCTTTATCTTCCGGTTGAGACCTCAATTTGCCCACTAGTTTGTGGGTGGTAGAGTGTTGCCACCCCTATGCTCACCCCATATTTTTCAAGAAAAAGTTGAAAAAACCCGAGTTGCAAAAGTGCATACCCCCATCAGCGATTATTGCTCTAGGAGTCCCAAATCTTGAGAAAATGTTCCACTTCAAGAACGTTGTGACACTCTTGTCTTCATTATTGGGAAGTGCACTGCCTACACCCATTTAGATACATAGTACAAAGCTACAAGTATGTACTTCATCTCATTAAAGCTCACAAATAGGGCCATGAAGTCAATGCCCCACACATCAAACGACTCAATGACAAGGATGGGAGTAAGAAGAGACTATGCCTTAAGTGATATGCCTCCTGCCTTTGACATGCATCACATGCACCTTTGTAAAAAATCATGTGCATCTTGGTGAGTGTTATTATGGTACCCACATTCCATAATTTTTTGGGGCTGTCAGGATCCCATTGTGATGACCCCCAAGGGGATGAGTGACAAGCCTTCAATATGACATCTCGGCCTCGAGGCACACATCTCGGATTACCCCATTAGCACATATTCAGAATAAGTAAGGAAGCCATCCTGGAAAAACTTCTGCACATTAGGGATGGAACTTCTTTCTCTGGTGAAAGGATAAATCTTTTAGTACCACATCACTCACCGAGATAATCGGCAAAGTCTAAAACTCATGGAATGAGATCCCTGCAAACAACCAAAAACCTAGTCGTAGGGAAATGTGTCATCTATATCAAAGCTTGTCTCTAAGAGATGTATCTTCCTCTAATCTCGAGAAATGATCCGCCACCTAATTTTCGAGTCCTTCGGGTTCTAGCAACCTCAAACTCAAGCTTCCAGGCTCTTGCGTAAGGAATCCATCTAATCAGCTATGGCTTGGCATACTTCTTTGCGGTCAATAAAGCTACATGGTCTGTATGAACTATCACTTTAGTTTCAAGCAAGTAAGCCTGAAACTTATCAGATGCAAATACTACTGACCAACAACTCTTCTTTGATCGATTGTAATATTTTAGCTACACTAAGTGCTTTGCTAGCATAATAGTTGAATGAAAATCTTCTCATTCCTTTAGCCAAAGCAGCACCTAAGGCCCTCCGTTAGCATCATACATCATCTCCAAATGGTAAGGACTAGTCAAGTGCAATTTTGATACAGCGATGATGATATCTCTCTTTCAAGCACTCAAAAGCCTTCAAGCATGCATCAAATACAAACTTCACCTCTTTCTCAAGTAGCTTGCACAAAGGATGTGCAATATTTGAGAGGTCCTTAATGAACCTCCCATAGAGCCCTGCATGACCAAAAAAGCTTTGAACACCCATCACATAAATCATAGGTGATAAGCTAGCTATTACATCGATCTTTTCTTTGTCCTCCTAAATTCTCTTGCAGAAATCCTAGGTCGAGCACTATGCCTTTCTTGACCATGAAATGGAACTTTTCCCAATTAGAACCAAGTTGGTCTCTTCAAGGAATACAAGGTTCTACAATTGAGTTTCTCTTCTTTACATCATATTTTCGCATGATGATGACTAAGTATTTATTTACAGCTTGTCTATGAGTGGCTAAACTTTTATTCTAGGGGTGTAGCCATGGTGAATGATTGATTGTTGCAGACTAAATAAACTTAGTTTTGATTCTTCTTTTATGGTTGTTTATATTTATTTGTTTTAATTTATTATTTATGAGATTGATCACCTTGTAAGTAATCTTTTGGCTTTCGATTAAACTTGGGAAAGGGAATCAAAGGGTTAAGAAATAAATACAAACGGAAATTCAAAAAGACCCTTGAACCCATTGGTGATAGGATGAAGTTGTTGTTGAGGATTAGGGATATACCCTTCAACCCCGTTTAATTAAAATACAAGTAGGGATAATCGTCGTTTCATTATTCTCCTGCGACCATAGGGATGTAGGCATTAGGGTTCATGAAATAGTTCTTGGATGCTAGGGATAATGTCAAGGAATGGGGGTAGTAATAACTAATAATCGTAGGAAGAATCATGCTAGTTTAATTACATCTAGAAAACTCAACCTGAAACCAGCCAAGTGCCATTGCCCTAGACTGTCACCATTACTGATACAATCAATCTTGCATTAGTTTTAGTTAATTTTACATTTCATGTTTTAATTTTTTTAATTTTTTTAATTTTTTTAATTTTTTTAATTTTTTTATCTTTTTTGATTTTTTTAATATTTATGTTTTTATAATTAAATTAAAAAGTCACTGTGCGGACAAAGTCTGGACTTAACAATCCTATATTACTTGAAGACCATGTACCACATACATGACAAACCATCATCAATCCAATATCTGATCCATGAATGGAATCAAAGTAATCTTTTTGCGTGCGGTGGTTAGCTTCCAATAGTCCATTCATACTCTTCAGCAGTGTTGATTGGCCTGGGTGAATGAGCTCTTTGTTAGCATTTGGAACCACAATGATTCCACCTTCTTTGGCACAAACTAGACTGGGCTCACCCATTTGTCGTTTGTAATAGAGTAAACCATGGCATACAATACTTTATAATCTCATTCTTGAACACCTTTTGCATAGGTGGATTCGGCCTATATCGATGCTCAATACTTGAAATATAGTACGGCTCAAGTTGGATCTTATGTGGCATAATGCTGATGGGATCCCAATAATATCCGTCATGGACCATCCAATGGCCTTCTTATATCACTTCAAAACAAAGACCAAAGCCGCTACTTGGCATTCCACCAAGTCGGCGCTACAATGACTAGTAATGTGTTTATAATACATATCATAAATGAGATAAGTGCCTTGAGCTGAATAGAGGCTCCTCAATAGATGGCTTGGTTTGTGGAGTGCAGTTCTTCAATCAAGATCAATTTCTTTTTCGAGCATAAGTATACGACCCCATACCGCCAAGTGCATTAACTATCTCATCTTCCCCATTTATCTCATTAGCATCTACATTCATCAACACCACTACTAAGTTCTCAATACTTAACCTCTCCTCAATGACATCATTGGAAGCTCGGCCTCCATAATATCAATTCTTGAGACCACCGCATATCATTATTTGCTTCATAAAGTGATATACATTAAAATTCACTTCTTCATTATTCCTTAAAAACTTTTGTTGTTCGGTCTCCATCTAAGACCCACGGCCGAGTGGCAAGGAATGGTCTCCCAAGATAATAGAGACTCAAAATCCACCTCACAATCAATAACAAATTGGCCAAAAATATAAAGGACTTAACCTTCACCATAACATCATAAAGAATCCCCACTGGATTTTTCACCATACGATCTGCCATCGGAAAATTTGCATTATAGTCGATTTAGGGGCTCCCAAGACCAACTATCTAAACACTACTAGTGGCATAAGATTAATACTATCTCCCAGATCACATGGAGCCTTAGCAAAATTGAAAGCTCAATAGTGCGGGATAGTGAAAGCTCCAGGATCTTCCTTTTTCTACACAAGGGACCACAGAAGCTATTGCACTACAATGGTGCAAATTATCCATGAGCTCAAAGCTCGATCTCTTCTTAGTATTGCAGATCCTTCATAAATTTTGCATAGCCAGGCATCTGCTCAAATTACTCAACTAAAGGGATGTTCACAGATAGTATTTCAACATCAAAAATTTGTGATACTTCCCTTCTTGGTATACTTCATCGCTGACACTTTGTGCAGGAAAGGGAGGTCTAGGAATGGAGTCAACTTTTGAGAGACCTTCTTCTGCTTTCCTTTTCCGACACACCTCTTTTAATAGGAGTTGTCTTTTTGGTTGCGCATCCGACTTGATCCTAAAAAAATCTGGCATCTTATCATTATCAATCATCGAGACTCAACTATCTTATCAACTGCAATCGGCATGGGAGGATCCAATTGTCACCTCTCCGCTGGTAGTAACAGCCGCCTGACTGACTGTTTTTGGTTCTACACTGTGTTAATAGGAAGCATGCCCTTCTACCTTTGGTTCATAGCAACAGACATCGACCAAGCTGTGCTCAATCTTCTCAATGGAAATGGCATGCGACTCCACCTTTTAGTTCAACCCATAAATATCAGCGAGAAGTTCCTTGAAATGGCCATCAGTCGCCATTAAGTCTGCTTCAGAACTTTAGCTAACATATCTTCCACCTTTGAACCACTATAATTCTAGTTCATGATTCCTTGGAAGACACAAAGACCACTTCTATCATTTTTGTACTCTTCACGCTTTTTCTAGTCACCATTGTCTGTCTCTCTCCTATCCTTGTATTGGCCACAATTATAATTGTTATCTCTACAATAGCTCCAACCTTGATTCCCTTGAACTTGGTGCAAGGGTATTGATTAGACCCTTGTGCATTGGCCTGGAACCCACCTCTGATCATTCAAATAATTTGCTTCCTCCTCGAGACTCTTACTCTCCTCCATTATTTCTTAAGCCTTGCAGCAGAACCAACTACATTTACTTTTTCTATCTCGGCTCCCATAATATGCTTGGCAAGGAGCCCTATCGTAGTTTTGATCTTAGCATTATAACAGTCACGCTCTTTATCCTTCCCCTCTACTCCCGCAGACATACCTCGCGTAAGTACGGCAAAAGCTACCCTCTCTTGTGTGCCTTGCAGTTGGTTTAATTGATCTATCAAGTACCTCCAACAGCCTCAACGTGTGTATATGACTCATGAATGTTCCACCAGATATAGTATCTTTCACCTCTTTATGATAGAATTTAGAGATATAAAATATCTCAATAGTGTATCATCTCGATTACGCCAGTTGGGCACCTCTTGACTTTCTGACAGACCATAACCAAGTCTCACATGGAGTGCCTCAGAATTCAACTGTCACAAAGTTGTAAATCTCATCCTTCATTTAATTCTGGAAGGTGAAAAAAGAATCTCTCAAAGAAAGCCCTTTTGAGCTCCTTCCATGTAGTAATAGAATCATTTGGCAATTTAGCCAATAAGGCATTCCTCACTCCCTAGTGAAAAGGAAATAACCTCCAGCCTTATTGCATCACAGTTCACCCCTTTTGTTTGTATACATGCAAATATCCATAAATTTATCAAGTGAATTTGTGCATCATCGGTAAGCATTACTAGAGAATATCCCTTTCAAATTGAGCAATTGGATCATTGCACTAGTAATATCAAACTTTACCCCAGCGAGGCAAAGGCAAAGTAATATCCCTTTCATGCTTCCTTCCTTCTAGCTCGCTCGACATCGACAACTTGGCATTGCCTTCAGCAAGCCTAGCTGCCTCTCATTCCCGTGCATGAGCTTTGTTCTTCAGCCAACATTCGACTTTTTCTTCTTCCCATTTCTTGCCAGTGAGCGATTGGCCATTTTCCTTCTATTCCTCAGAATTCACTCAGTTCCGTGATCAATTGGACTCAGGGACTTTCCTTGGCTTTAGTGCTTGGCATACACAGACCTGAGACCTAGAAAAGAAAACAAAAACAATAAAGAAAAATAAAATGGAGATAAGGACCAACAATGTCATTAGGAAGGTGCCTTCATCCTAGGATTCATTTGTGTGGGTAAATGGTTCATTTGGGCTTTCTTTAATTGAAGCTGTGTGGGAGCTCACGATTTGGGCAAGGTTGGACACCTCCCTTTTTAGTTCCTTCACTCCGGTATCGGTTGACTCCATTTTTCTTCAATACTCACAGCCAACAGTTCTTCAATCTTTGAATTCCCTAAATCACTCAATCTTGGTTGCTTGTGGGGCTACATCCATTTGGGGAGGAATATACCAACTTTGAACTCCGGTGGTTGTACTTATCGCCTCTTTTCCCGAGCTCCACCGGTTCTCCATCGGTTATCCCTCTCCCGGCCTTGGTCTTCTCATCTCTCGAAGCCTTGGTTTTCCCATATCGAGGATATCATGGGCCTTGATTGGCATAGTATTCTTGACGCGAACTCACCATTTGGCCCATCATAAATTGGCATTCCTCATCATACCTTGCTTGAGAGACCTCCTACTCAAATGAGTTGCATCCTTGGACTAATAGCGTTGATACTTTTATTTACGGACCCCGCCTTTGCTTTGCAAGCAACTCCTACCCTAAGTCATTATTTTGACCAATGTTTCATCTCTTTCTTCATCTCTTCTTCTCAACTCAATTGTGGTGTTTTAGAAAGCACCATTGGAGGACACCTCCCGGTGTCTCTAGTATGTCAAGCGCGATTAATTTTCCTTATTCAATCTAACAAAGGCTTGTAGAAATCGAAATGTCTGGTCGCCCAAGTACCACGAAATATTGTGGGCACCTGCTTGTTTATTGAATCAAGGGACCCGTAAAATTTTTAAAGTAGTACCTCATTCGGCAATTCACGATTCGGGTAAATGGCAACTTTCTTCTTAAGCAACAACCCACGCCCTCATGAATGGGTTCTCCCGGGGAGTTGCTAAAGTTCGTGATCTTATCATGAATTTAAAGCATCTAAGAAGATGGAAAAAAATCTATCAAGAAATGCTTCAGTCAACTCATTACAAGATGTCATGAATTTAGGAGAGAGCTCCTCCAATTATGCCGTAGCCTCTCCTATCAAGGAGAACGGGAATAACCTCAAGCAAATTGACTCTTTGTTGATGTTGTATATGTTGAATAGTTGAAAATTTCAATAAGTTCCGAAGATGCCGATTAACATCCTCATTAGCTTGTTCTCCGAACAGCCCTTTCATTTATAAGAGATGTAACATGGTTCTTGTTATATAGAATACGACATTTCCTACCATGGATGGTAGGCAATGGCACCATCTACATCATTATGGATCATCTTCTCAGTGCATAAATTCATCCACACAATCCTCATTACTAGCGTGGCTCATCTTCACACTCCTAAGTTGTACACCCGTAAATTCTTGACATGTAGACGGTCTATTCGCATGTTGGTTAGAGTTTTAGAATGCCATTCGTGCGAAAGGGCAGGGGAGGGGCCAGGACAAAGCGTCAGTCGGCGCATCGCAAGTAATGCGACATATAGAAATCGCATTCGACGAATGCGACTTATAAATCGTATTTGACGAATGCGACTTATAGTTCCCAACTATATAAAGCCCTCACTTCATTTAATTTCATTCTTATCATTTCATTTCATAAAACTGACTGACTTGATTAGGACGAGGTTTTGAAGTAAAATTCCTTCCGATTAACCGTCAAACGCGGTCCAAACTCAAATTAACTTCGGATACCGAAGTATAAAGCTGCAGAGAACATTCCTAACGAGTTAGTTTCGTAAAATTCGGCCGGCGAACCGTCGTCCCTGCAGAGCTAAGGTAAGTGGAATTGCTCCAAATTAGTGTCTAATATATAGATTTGTGTGTTGGTTGGAACCTTTCGGCTTATGGGGGCTGGTATAGGTCCTTGTTTATATATGTATATACTTTGATATCTATTAGGCGATAGACAGCGGAGTCGCTATGATGATAGGTATGCTTCTACCTTACCTTAGAGTACATATAAGCTTATTTGAGATTCCTTGAGTCAGACAGTTTAGATACTTTCTGCCTTTAGTACTAGTATTGTTGTTTATATTGATTGTGTTGATTTGCTTTATCCTCGGTACCGGTGGGTGCGCGACGCCGTTGGGGCCTTGCATTACTTGCACATGGTACCTATGAACGAGGAGCCGACCCTCGCCAGTCCTAGCAATGTGAGTCATAAGCTTGTCATCACAGGGCTTGATATTGAGTTTATATCATTTTCGTTTGTTGTATAGTATGGGCCAGGTGGGGCCCTGTCTGGAAACAATCTTATCGGTATTCTTAGAGTCTTGCGGTTTGTATATCTCCCTTGTGGTTAGTTGTGCACATTCGTGATGTGGGGCCGTGCGTATATTTAGTTTGTTTGTGTTTATGTTGGCGTGTGGGGTCATTCGGTTAGTAGTGGTGACCTTGTCGGTCACGTAGCTGTTTAGCATCTGTTCTTTGATTGAAGTAACTAGTCAACATGAGTGGCCTTGTATCGGCCCGCATAGGCTCCACCCCATTGATATGATTCTGGTTAAATTGTCGTTGTTGTACAGGTGGTTATAGGCCAGTCGGCCGGAGGCTGTGTTACAACCGCTATATAGCCCGTTGATTCCGTGAATCGGAGTTAGAGCCGGCTAGGCACCGGATGTGCTTAGGCTCGTGTCCCAGCAGTTCGGGTCCTAATAGGGCACCGGATGCATTCATACCCCCAAGGCGGAGTGTGACAAACTTGGTATTAGAAGCAGTGCGTGTCCCGGGGAGTCTGCAAGCACCGTGCTAAGTAGAGTCTTTTCTATGGATGTGTTATGCTGCTTGCACATAGGCGAGGAGAGCTGCGAGGCATAATAGGATGGTTACTCTTTCTTCATATTGTTGTAATACTTGAGGCGATGCGATATAAGGTCGAGTTCTTAAAACTTATCATATTCTTTGTTCTGAGATAAAATGGCGAACCGGCGACACCCTGCCACAGGTAGAAGGTTGAATGCACTTGGCGGAGAAGGCACGGCCCAGGGATGCCTCGGCTTCATTTGGAATCGGCCGTCTGAGGGCGATATAGAGTCATCATCACAACCTTCTCGGCGAGTCCCCATCTCATCGGGAGCCATTCGGACGATACATACTCAGAGTAGCTCCTGTACCTACACCATCTGATCGGTAAGTTCGCAGTGCGGTTGTTATGTTGGTATGATGATGGCCACTCGGCGTCGATCGGTGCCCAGTAACGAGTAGAGCCATGGTGGATCCGCGATTCGAGTCGAGGTACAGCATTAGGTCCCCACCGGTTCACGAGTCGAGATCGGGCGGAAGGGCCCGGGATTTCTGGACCGAGATGTAGAGAATCTTAGAGTCATGCATGTGACACCTCTGGGGAGGAATCGGTTTAGATGGCGGTATTCCGGTTGCGAGACATAGCGGTGTTATAGTACAGTGAGAAAGGTCTCGGAGGAGATGTTGCCCCTCCGACCTGGTCAGCTTCGGAGGCCTTCCTGGATCGTTATTTGCCACGGGAGTCGCGGGCAGGATGGATTAGTTCTTGCACTTGGAGGCAGGGGCGGGCGTGCGAGGCTATGCCCCTACGGTTTTGACTCCTTAGCCCGCTATGCTCAGCTTTTGTGGACACCAATGTCATCTAGAAGTCCACGGTTTATTATAGGTCTGAACCCAGATTACATTGAAGCATGCATGGCAGCTACATTACGGGGAAGATATGGACATTGCCCGGAGTGCGAGGCCTTTTGCCCAGCCTATTGAGGGCCTTAGACGGCGGCAGGACGGTAGATGTATAGATCGGGGAGCAGCACCGTAGGATAGATCGGATGAAATACGGAGGGGGTCGGGAGGACCCGGGCCACAGGTTGTCGAGACCCAGGCCCCCTAGACCCCCACCTCCATCACAACGGCGGAGGGTAGATTTATTCGTCGAGGCGAGTCAGAGTCTGTGGCAGTTCTCGAGCAGTGGGTCCACCTCAGCGAGAGGAGGGTAGAGCAGAGCAGATACACACCCCCACCCTGCCCTATTTGCAACCGACCTCACACCAGAGCTTGTAGATATGGCTCCACCGGGGTGTGTGTTATATGCGCACCGGGCGAGGGCACATGATGGGAATTTCCCGGCCGAGAGGGCAAGGTAGCCGAGATAGCCAGGACATGGGATCGGCGGGGCCGCGAGCTCCGGCAGCCTCGGTAGGGCGTAGGCCTCGGGTTCAGCGGTAGAGGTTGAGGTAGATTAGGAGCCTTTAGCTCAGGTACGGGCTCAAGGCACATGCCTATGCATTACCGAAATAGGATTCAGAGGCGTCTCAGATGTGGTAACAGGTATGATGACTATTTGCTCATACCCTGTATGTATTGATTGATCCAAGGTCACTTTGTCCTACGTTACCCCATTTGTGGCTCGAAAGTTCGAGTGTTGCACGAAATTGCTTGACCCTTTTTAGTAGCTACACCGTCGGTGACTCCATTATAGCTAGCGAGAATTTATCGAGGTGTACAGTAGAGATTGTTGATCGTCAGACTTTAGCATAGTCCTGGTAGAACTAGAGATGATTGATTTTAATGCCATTATGGGTATGGATTGGTTGGTGCCATGCTATGCCAACGTAGAATGTTGGACCAAGGCGGTCCGATTCCACTTTTAAGGGAGGTAGTGCCGAGTGGAGTAGCACGGCTATGCCAAAAGGTAGGTGTATTTCCTACCTTCAGGTGAGAAAATTGATAGCTAAGGGATGTATTTACCACCTAGTCGAGTTGAGGTGTTCAGTAGAGCCTCAAAACTCAGTCTGTTCCGAGTGGTAGATAAAGATTCCTGATGTATTTCAAGCGAGCTGCAGTATTCCTCCAAAGGAAATAGATTTTCTGTCGACTGCTACCGAACTGGCCCATATAAATTCACTCCGTATCACTTATATGACTCCTGTTGAACTCGAGAGAATTAAAAGGAGCAGCTAAAGGATCTGTTAGATAAGGGCTTTATCGGGCCGAGTACATCACGTGGGGTGCGCCGATTCTATTTGTGAGAAAGCAAGGACTCGCTCCGCATGTGTATAGACTACCGACAGCTAAGTAGGTTACAGACAAGAATAAGTATCCACTTCCCAGAATAGATGATTTGTTTGATCAGTTACAGGGGCAAATGTTTCTCAAGATTGACTTGCGGTCGGATATCATCGGAGTTCGAGTACGTGAAAGAGACATTCCCAAAAGCGGCCTTCGGTACCCGATATGGCCACTTTGAATTCTAGTTATGTCCTTTGGCTGACGAATGCCCCAGTAGTATTTATGGACCTGATGAACAGTACCTTCAAACCATACCTGGACCTGTTCGTGATAGTGTTCATTGGATATTACAGTGTATTCTTGCTCGGCAGAACCACCGAGCTCATTACGGACGGTGCTCAGTTATCGGGGACCAATCGGTTATACGTTAATTTCTCCAAATGTGAATTCTAGCTGAACTTAGTAGCTTTCTTGGGGAATATTGTGTCAGATGCTGGTATACAAGGTTGACACCGCGAGAAAATAGAAGCAGTCAAAACAAGGCCTAGACCTACCACTTTCAGGCGTAGAAGTCATGATTTTAGGATTAGACGGATACTACAGAAGATTTGTTGAGGATTCTCCACTATAGCGGCACCTCTGACTAAGCTGACGTAGAAAGCAGTAAAGTTTCAATGGACAGAGGTATGTGATCGGAGTTTCCAAGAATTAAAAGATAGATGAACCTCTGCTCCGGTGTTAGCATTGCGGGAAGTACGAGAGGGTTATTCGGTGTATTGCGACGCATCGAAAATTATTTGGTTGGGATGTGTTGATGCAGCACGGTAAGTGATTTCATATGCATCCAGACAGCTGAGGAAACATGAAAAGAATTATCCTACCCACGACCTGGAGTTAGCCGCAGTGATCCATTCCTTAAGATATAGAGACATTACTTGTATGGCATCCATGTGGATATTTTCACATATCCTTAAGAGCCTCTGATATATCTTCACTCAGGAGTTGAATTTGCGACAGCGTCGCTGGTTGGGATTATTGAAAGATTACGACGTGGACATTCTGTATCATCCGGGAAAAGCCAATGTGTAGCGAGATGCTCTCGGCCATAAATCGATGGGGAGTTTAGCGTATTTACGGCCCGGCGGCGGGGAGTTGGTGAAATACATCAATTGCTTGACCTAACCGTTGGTGTAGAAGAAGCAGAGAGGACAACAGAGCGGTAATTCAGAACACCACTGTGTCGTCATTAGTTGTGGAGTAAAAGAACGGGAAATATGAGGATCACATTTGGTCGGCTTAGGGGCGAAAATTCAGCAAGGAAAGCGCCATATTTGAGATGGCGAGGATAAAGTGTTGCGATGGGCCGCCTCTGTGTTCCAGATATTTCAGGGGCTCCGCCAGCCAGATTATAGTGAAATTTATTCGCCCGCTATTCTCTCACGGAGTGCGGCGAAAATGTACCCGCGATATCAAGGAGATCTTTTGGCTGGCCAGTATGAAAAGGAAGTAAGCGCAATTTATGTGATGTTCTAACTACAAACAAGTAGCGGAACACCAGAAACCGGGCGGATTGACTCAGGACACTTTGTGCCTCTTTGGAAATGGGAAGCAATAAACATGGACTTTGTAGTAGGATTACCCCGTACAAGGCATAGACATGATTCCATTTAGGTAATAGTTGGCAATTGCAAGAAATCGGCCCATTTCACACTTGATAAGCTGCTTTCTTTCGAAGATTATGCCGAACTGGCATATCAGAGAAATAGTTAGATTACACGGTGTTCCAGTATCTGTTATCTCTGATAGAGGAGCACAATTACAGCTAGATTTTGGTAGTCATTTCGAGAGAGGTGCAGGAGCCTTGATTAATTTGAGCACAACATTCCACCCTCGGAGCGAGATGAAACGGGCTAAACGCACTATTCCAGGCGGCGAGGATATGCTACGGGCGTGTGTGCTGGAGCTTTGGAGGTAGCTGGGACGGCATTTGTCGCTAATTGAATTGCTTATAATAATAGTTATCCTCGGCTATCCAGAGATGGCGCCCTTTGAGGCATTATGGGCGAAAATATAGATCACCGGTTGGCTGGTTTGAAGTGGAGAGTCAGCGCTAATTGGGTCAGATATTTTTCATCAGTCAGAGGAGAAGGTTAAGCTTATCGGAGACGCCTCACGGCTGCACCGAGGCCACCACTTGTCGTATGCGTGTGCGGCGCAGCGAGACACGGAATTTGATGTGAATATTTGGGTATTTCAGAAAGTATCTCCAATGAAAGGGTGATGAGATTGACTAGAAAGGTAAGCTCAGTCCAGAGATTCGTTGGGCCTTATCAGATTCGGCGAAGAATAGGCCAAGTAGCATACGAGCTGAACTTACCTCCCGAGAATTAGAGTCACGTTCATCGATTTTCCACGTGTGTCTATCTTGAGGAAGTATATGAGAGACCCCTCAGTTGTTCGATTCGGGATGTCCGGGTTACGGAAGAGCTAGCTTATGAAGAAGTTCCAGTAGCCATACTAGACAGGCAGATTCACAGGCTGAGAACTAAGATGTGCTTCTGTCAAAGTATTATGGCGTAGGGGCGAGGAGATGACTTGGGAGACGAGAGGAAGATATGAAATCGAGATACCCTCAAGCATTTCCGGACTTAATCAGCTAAAGGTGCGTTAGTATTGTTGTCTTATGAATTGCCTTACATTATGTAAATAAATGGAAAGCTGGCTTATGTAATGAATACTAGTGTTGTATGGGGTACTGTATTGGACTTTTGTGTTTGAGTTTTGAGATAGTCCATATTACAGGGAGACTACGAAATTTTCTAAACTAAGTCAAATAAGTTAAAATTTGTGCAAGTAGAAGTTTACATTCGAGGACGAATGTTCGTAAGGGGGGGAGGATGTTACACCCTGTAAATTCTTGACATGTAGATGGAATATTCTCATGTTGGTTAAGAGTTTTAGAATGTCATACGTGCGAGAAAAGGGCTAGGGGAGGGACGGACAAGCGCCAATCGGCGCATCGCAAGGCAAATACGACATATATAAATCGCATTCGATGAATGTGACTTATAATTCCCAGCTATATAAAGCCCCCACTTCATTTTTAATTTCATTTCTTATCATTTCATTTCCATAAAACGGCCAGCACGGTTAGGGACGAGGTTTTGAAGTAAAATTCCTTCCGATTACGCCGTCAAACGCGGTCCAAACTCAAATTAACTTCGGATACCGAAGTATAAAGCTCTGAGAACATTCCTGCGAAGTTAGTTTCGTGAAATTCGGCCGGCGAACCGTCGTCCTACCGAGCTAAGATAAGTGAAATTGCTCCAAATTAGTGTCAATATACTTCTAGCCCTAACGTAGCATTTCTCCCTTACGGACTTCGAAATAGTGAGTTTTCTGTTTCGTATTTTGATAAGTCAAAGTTTGGGTTATATATATATTAAAAGTGATATTTTCTTTCAGAATATTAATGTATTTAGTCTAATTGATATATATATGGATGCGGTTGGGAGAAATAGCAAAAATGCGGCAGAGCTTCATGAGTTAGTTGGGAAATCGAAGCGAAGGTATGTAAAGCTAGTTCCTTCGGCAAGTTAGTAATCCAGTATAGCAGATAGCGTGCACTATAGAAAAGAATTCAAGTCAGTATTGAGTCAGTATGAATCTAGCAAGCATGTTTTATAATATTTTGATATATTCAGAATAAAATTAGTAAGTAATATCGAGACAGATCGAATAATATTTGAATGCGGTATAACTCGAGTATGAGAATGGAGTTAAATGCGAAAGAGTTGAGAATACAGATAGTATTTTCAGAACAAACTTTATGCTTTCTATATGTGATTATTGTTTGTTGAGACATGTTTGTGCTATGAGGGCACCCCTAGAGTTTCCTTGCAGCCCCGGGGTTAATAGCTTTGTCGGCTCGCCCGCGGAGGCAGAGCCATGCTCCAAGGAATGGCATGTCGTCCCGCGATGGGGCGAAGATAGGATGCAGCATTCCTCATATCGAGTGATCGGCATAAACGGTATAGCTTACCACAGCCAGCTTGTAAGAGTGTGGTTATAGTTCTGGTCTGATTACGAGTTTACGAATGCAGAGTCTGGGACTGAATCTGATTAGCGAGGCCCCGGAAGAGCCCAAAGTTTGCATACCCGGGGGCAGTAGAGGTGCTCGTAGTTAATAGGTGAGTGGGTGATTTATTTTGGATGGTTTTGACACGGTTAGAAAGTATATTGATTGTGTGTTGGTTGGCACCTTTAGCTTGCTTAGAAATTTGGTATAGGTCCTTGTTTGTTATATGTTGTATATACTTTATATCTATTAGCTGATAGATGGCAGGTCGCCATGACGACAGGTATGCTTCTACCTTACCTTGATGCAGATAAGCTTATTTGAGATTCCACTTGATCCCGAGCCAGTTTCGAGATACTTTAACGCTTCCCGAAATTACTAGTATTATTGTTTATATTCGATTGTGTTGATTGCTTTACATACTGGTACCAGTGAATGCTTGCTCTGCGTTGAAGCATTTGCAGTACTGCCTGTAGGTACCTATAGATGAGAGCCGACCCCTTGTGATCCTAGCCGGCGCAGGCTCATAGCTCACAATATCCGGGCTTGATATTCGAAGGTTTATATCATTTTCTTTTGTTGTATAGTACGGGTAGTCGGGGCTATCTCGACCATCTTATCGATATTCTTAGAGGCCTGCGATGCGTATATCTCCTATGGTTAGTTATTGCCGATCGTGTGGGGTCGTGCGTATGTTTAGTTGTTTGAAGTATTGTTGTTTTTGTTGGCCGTGGGCCATCAATTAGTAGTGGTGACCTTGTCGGTCATGTAGACATTTATCTGTTCTTTTGATTGATAACTAATCAACATGGGTAAGGGTGTGCATTACATAGGCTCCCTTACATTGATATGATTCTGGTTAGGTTTGTTGTTGTTGTAAAGGTGGCTATAGGCCTAGTCGGCCGAAGACTGTATTTACATCCGTTATATAGCCTATTGATTCCGTGAATCGAGTTAGAGCCAGCCCGGCGCACAGATTTGCTTAGGCTCGGTAGTCTAGCGGTTCGGGTCCTAATAGGGCACCGAGATGCCAATCATACCCCCCCCAAGGCGGGGTGACATAAGCAAATAGCAAAACGAAAAATAAAGTAAAGCAACACAAGATGCAAAATAAATTTGGATTAATAAACAACAAAATGGCTATCACATCTCAATCCATAATAGTATCATTTTTTATAACGCGTAATACATCTCTACCTTTTTAAAGGAGGTGATAGTGGTGATTTGGCAAAAACAAATTTCCTAACGGATGTCGAGTCCAAATTCCATAGATTTAAAGTAGATCCTTAAGAATCAGCCATTAATTAATAACAAGCATCATTATTTAACAATTGAAAGGTAAAATTTGGGCGGGAAAAGAAAACAAGTATTGACTTCAAATGTTATAGCTAAATAGGGAAAATCACTTGTTGCAATTAAAGAGAGGGAACTAGAGATGTGCAACTGATGGGGTGTCAACTAGATTGGGGTTAATTGAAATTCCTTAAACTCAATTATAGCATGGAGAGCAATGGATAAAGCTACACACCCTCTTGTTTTAAATCACAAGGATGTATTTATTTTGGGTTTTCTCAAACCGCAAAGTCATAATCACAAATCGGCCAGCAAAGCTTGAGGAAGGATACAGCAATCTCTAGCCTCATCCACTTTTTAATGGAGTGTGAAGTTTTGACTATCTCTAGCTCAAATCACACATCTACAATCCAAATCCTTACTATTGGTTTCTCACTCAAATCTCACTTTTCTCTCTCAAGCAAAAGTAAGATAAGAAAGCTAAATCAATGTTTGCAACCATTAATTTTCAATTAAAAATCGAGAGAAAATAATAGATCAGGCTTATTAATTTAATTTAAGAGAATAAATTATCAATACCCATTCTAGTTTATACGCCCGTCATGCACACATCCCTAGCTAGAAATTTAGCCTACTCATGAGTGAACAGAGAGAAATTATACCCATGAAAACTTCTCTAAAATCATCATATTAAGTAATCCAAATTAAGCTTTAAGTTCTGCAACAATGATGTTCTTGCCCAATGGGGTTTGAAGAAGATGAAGTAATTGTACTCTACTTTCTATCTCTACACAAAACTTCTCTGCAATATTCAATATGCCATAATATGTGAATGTACAATTGGGATAAAAATACGCAGCTTCCTCTTGCGATTTTAAAAATTGCTTATGGAGAAGCCGCGGGTACATTTGTGTTAAAAGTGGATGATTTTCCTTTCAGCATCCGGGTCACTTGTACATGCAAGTGTCCATTCGTGGCTCACAGGTGCTTCTGCAGGCTGAGATAGTGTTATGTGTAGGTCATCTGCGGTGGCACATGTGAATATCGGCAAGCATGTAGTTTTGGCCTCGGCGAGTGCTTTCAGTTCAATTCTTCTTTTTCTTTGTCTAATTTAAATACCTACAAGCCTACCTAATTTATATGGAAACAAGCAATATTTCATGCTTAAAAAGCCGAATGAGTTGGTAATTTACCAACTTATCAATGACTTGACTTTCACAAAATTAAAAGATAGACTCACATTAGCACTAGTGTTTGCTCCTTCGGAAGAGGATAGAAAGGATATGTTGTATATTGTGATGCTTCAAGAATTGGCAGGTTGCCTAATGCAGTACGGTAAAGTCATTGTATATGTCTCAGAGACAGTGAGAAAACATTAGCATAATTATCTAACTCATGATCTTGAGTTAGCGGCGGTGATATTGCCTTAAAGAAATGGCGTCTATTTATATGGAATACATGTTGAGATATTCACATATCACAAAAGCCTTCAATATATTTTTAAGCAAAGAGAGCTAAATTTGAGGCAATGGAGATGGCTTGAATTGTTAAAGGATTATGATGTTGATATCCTATACCATCCGGACAAGGCCAATGTAGCAGGAAGCGCTCTTTCCCATTTATGGGTAGCTTGAAGCATGTAGAAATTAGATAAGGTAGAGATAAATAAATAACTACATCAGCTAACTAGTTTGAGAGTTCGGCTCCTAGATCCAAATGAAGGAGGATTTTTGTTGTTCAAAATATGAAGAATCATCACCCATCCCAAAGTAAAGGAGAGCGTGTACGATGATTAGGGTGTATGATTGAGGATGAAATTCCACAACTAAAAGTCTATGTTGGGACTTAAGAAGATGAAATTTTTAGATATCAAGACCGGTTATGTATTGCCATGTGAATTGACCGACCCGTTTAAATGAGATAAACTGGAGGTTACTGGGAAAGTTAAAATTACGACACGTGAAAATAAATGGACGAGTCCATCCGTTTATGCATAACGATTTTTCTCTCCCTGCCTTTATATCTCTCTTCTAACAGAGAATGGTGCAGATAAATTCTCCATACACTGCAAATTAAGAAGGCATCTAATTTGTAAATTAAAACTTTATTTCTTAGTGATCTATAAAATATAACTCGAAGAGATTCTTTTGTTGACAATTACAATGATTTTTATCGTTTCTAGCTAATAACATGCATCTTCCCTGATATTTAATTATTTAATGTATATCCTAACTGTTAACTGCAAAAGTACTTTCTTGTTGGGATCATCAGTTAAATTTTTCAAAATTTCTTCGATGTGAAGGCAAATAAAATCAATAAGGAATATAATTACTTTAGCTAGAAGATTTTTTGAAAACAAATTCATAAATATATCAACATTCAGGGGTGTGTAATTAATGTTGATGATACTTCATAATCTTTTCATCTTGAGGTCCCGGTCAAGGAAAGCCCCTAGTAACAAGAAATTGCAACATTTTAACTAAGAAAACTTCCCTTTCAATGGTCCCCATGCTTTCTGAATGCTATGTTGATCCCTTTTCTTTGCTTTAAATGGAACCAAATCCTTTTCTTTATTTGGTTTTTGTTTTTGTATAATTATTAAGAATTCAAATTTATATAAAAGAAATTTAGATTTATTTATTAAGTAACTTTCAATTAACAACTTAAAATAATGATTGATAAAAAAATTAAATTTGAGATATCTAATCTATATATATAATAAAGTTAGGTATAGAAGAAGTTGATGTGGCATGCCTCTAAAGTCAAGAATGATATTTATCTTTTTTTCTCAAATTTTTGATATTTTTCTTAATTTTTCTTATTTCTATGATTTATTGAACAATCTAAACTAATTTTTAATTACATTCTCTTAACTATTCATTTATTTTTCAGTTTAGAAACTTAAAAGTCAGTTGTTATTATGCGCCCATAATGTAGCGGTTTGTCGAGCATTTGACAAATTCACACCATCCATTTTAAATAGGATTTGTCCCTTGGACACACGAGCAAATCCAACCCATAGGATTTCCTTTTCCTCTTCCCATTCTTACTTCTGTAGGTTTCCCGGTAATAGGTATATCTGCGAGAACTCTTTAATTTAGTAATTATTTATTTTGCAATAAAATAACATAATAATATGACACCTCTCTTTGTCCAACATTTACGTTTATCTTTTTTCTCAAATTAATGATTTTTTCTACTTTTTCCTATTTATGTATCATATTAAAAAGTTTAAAAGTCACTTTCATTGTAATTTTCTAATTACAACTTCCTCCTTTACTCTTTTTTATTCCTCATCTAATTCGATTTCAAAACCCAAAAGATTATTATTAATTCTCTTAATAACTCCACTTTGAATAAACTACTCTATATATTTAATCTCAATGGAATGAGTTTTCATATCTTAATTTTTTTATTCACACAACTTGTTAAGCATCTTAATATGTAGTAAGAATTCTCTATACCTTTATTTTTTACTAGGTAAGAATTCACTATACCTTTATTTCTACTAAATTTTTATTTTGATTGTCGTTTAGATTTGAGTTAATTTTTTCTTTTACCAATTGCTATTAACTCGGTTACCACTATCATAAAACCTAATTTATTTGAATATTATGTTGCGGAAATTTTTATTTTATTTTATTTTGGTTGATTTTTAGTTATCTTATATTGTTAGTATATAAATTAATTTTTGGTATGCATGTGATTTTTGCTATGCAAGCTTCTTATTTGGTTGGATAATTGTTTTTGTATATATTTATTTTTATTTTATTTTTTTTTTTCCTGAAGAATATTGATGTTGATTATACATATATTTCATTATTAGCTTTCTGCTCTTTTATTAATTCAGTTAATATAATAAGTTTATGTTATTTTATGTGGATAATTCCAAAAAATATAATTGGTATAATTTAAAATATTGATCTTTTCTTTTTGAATAATTCTGAAATCTCTTTCCTCTTGTATTCTTGGTCACCAGTTGCGGTGTTTTCATGACCTTTTAATTTGAAGTTTTAACTTTCTTTAATGCTACTCATTAACATTTGTCAAAAAAGACCTTTTTCGTAAGAATATCACTTCAAAATTTCAGGATGGTAGACAATATTGATAAAGATGTGATTGACGTTTATATGGCAGAGTTCAAAAAATACCAAGTTTTATTTGAGCGAGTTGATAAATGATCCCAAAACTGTACTTAATATCAAATAAGGATGGTATGATTAATGGTAAATGAATTAACTTGAATTAGAAATTAAATTTTAGTGTTATTATAAGTTGATATACATGACAAGTTTCAAAATGAAACGAAAAATAAGAGGAGGCAGGATAATTTATATGATGCTAGAAATGAGTAATTTGATTTTGTTTTGCACAACAAACGAAGGCAACCAAGTAATATTGAAATGAGCTATAAATTGTAAAATTATTTCTCGAAATGAATATACGACTTATCTTCTTCTTCTTTTCAAATTAATTGCTTAATTTATTTTTCAAATTTCTAACGGTATGTAAAGATAGTTAATTACATTTAAAGTCTCAAAATCCCTCTCAATTTAGCAAAATTCTTAACTAATGCTCTTAATTTTTGTCTCTTGCATTTTGTTTTTCAATTTCATGTTTTTTTACACCCTCGTAAATTTTTAACATGTAGATGGCCTATTCACATGTTAGTTAAGAGTTTAAAATACCATACATGCTAGAAAAAAGGCAGGGGAAGGATCGGACAAAGCGCCAAGTCGGCGCGTCGCAAGAGCAAATGCGACTTATAAATCGCATTCCGGGAATGTGACTTATAAATCGCATTCCATGAATGCGACTTATGAGTCCCAACTATATAAGCCCCCAACTTTGGTTTTAAAGTTAAAATTCTTACAATTTCAGTGAAAACGGAGAAAATCGAGAGAGGAAGAGGAACAAGGTTATTTGATAATTTCCATCAGATTACGCCGTAAACCACGGTCCAAACTCAGGCCATCTCGGATACCTAGGTATTTGTGACAAAAGGGCATTCCTCTACGGGTTTAGTTTCGTGGGATTCGGCCGGCGAATCGTGGTGCTACCGAGCTAAGATAAGTAGAATTGCTCCAAATTAGTGTGATATACTCTAGCCTTAAAATGAGTATTTCTCCATACGGACTTTCGAAAAATAAGCGAGTTTTCGACCATTTTCGATAAGCCAAAGTTTGGAGCTATATATATATACAGTGATATTTTCTTTCGGAATATTAGTGTATTTAGTTCTAATTGATATATATATATGAATGCAGTTGGGAGAAATAGCAAAAATGCGCGAACTCGCTAGTTAGTGATAGACACGAAGCGAAATTATGTAAAGCTAATTCCTTGGTAAGTTAGTAATCGATTACAATAAATAGCGTGAAATATAGAAAAGAATTCAGAAGTCAGAATTGAGTCCAGTATGAGTTTAGCAAGCGTGTTTTTGAATTTAGCAAGCATGTTTATAATATTACGATATATTCATAATAAAAGTTAGTAAAGTAATATCGAGCAGATCGAGATAATATCTCGGTTGCGGTATAGTCGGACAGTCGGATAATATCTCCAGATACAGTATAGCCAGACAGGTCAGATGATATCCCAGATACAATATAATTGATGAGAATAGGTATAACACGAAAAGAGTTCGAATGAGAAATCGGAATACGAGATAGTATTTTTCGGTTCAAACATGCTTGCTATATGTGATTATTGATTGTTAAGACTTGTTTGTTATATGAGGCCTCCCTTTGAGCGTCTCGCCGCCCCTGAGTTGGTAACTGTCGACCCGTGAGGGTGAGGATACGTCACTCAGGAGTGGCATGCCGTCCTTGATGGGGCGAAGATGGGATAGACATTCCCATATGGTGATCAGCATGCTTGATGCAGTTTGCACGGTGTGCGCTTGCGCCCGAGAGGGAACGGATTACAGATACAGACACGGTTAGAGTTTACAGTTACCGGTCATAGGAGTCTCAGGGCTCAGACACGGTTATTTATATCAGAGGCCATAGCCCGAGTGTAGAACCCGGGAGGCGTAAGTGCTGCGTAGTTAGTAGATGAGTGAGTGATTTATTTTTGGATGGTTTAACCGGGTAGGGGTATATGGGTGTTTGTTGGTTGGTCCTTTCGGCTTATGAGGCTGGTATTGGTCCTTTCTTGTTATATATATATATATATAGCTATATGTCATATGTTATTTATTAGCTAATAGACGGAAGATCGACACGTCGGCTGGTATACTCTGCCTTATTCTCATTACGAAAAGCCTGATTCGAGATTCTATCAGTTCGAGCGATTTCAGATATCTTCTACTATTCGAGTTCTAGTTATGTTGTTTATATTCAGTTATGATCAGTTTGCTTGCATACTCGGTACAGTTATCTTGAGCGCCCATTTGAGCCTTTGCATTACTGCCCGGTACTCATAGACGAGCCGATCCCTCGTGATTCCGGCCAACTCATTGCAGTCATCAGCTCCTGTCATCAGGAGCTAGACAGCTAAGGTATATTTCCTTTATTTTGTTGTGCGGTATGGGTAGGTCGGGGCTACTACAATCTGGCCATTTTAACGTATTCATAGAGGCTTACGTTGTGTATATATATCTCCTTGTGGTTAGTTGTGCGATTAATTATTGGGGTCTTGGTTTCTTTAGCTGTTTAGTGTTGTTGATTGTGTGTTGGCCGTGTGGGGCCGTATTGAGATAGTAGTGGTGACGCCGGTCACGTAGATGTTCAGTATTCATTATATTGAGTTAGAGATAACTAGACGGCATGGTGGCCTTGTCGGCCCGCATAGGTTTCCCTATATGAGAATGATTCTGGTTAGTTGATGTTACAGTACAGGTGGCTATAGACCCAATCGGCCGGAGAGGCTGTGTTTACAGCCGTTATATAACCCGTTGATTCCATGAATACGAGTTAGGACCAGGGCACTAGATGTGGCAAACACAGTAGTCTGTGATCCCGGAGTCTAATAGGGCACAGGAGTGCAGTCATACCCCCAAGGCGGGCGTGACAAACCCAGTATCGAGCAGGTCGTGTCCCGGGGAGTGCACGAAGCCGAGCTAAGTAGAGAGTCTTGTCTATGGATGTGTTTTGCACCACATACTATAGGCAGGAGAGTTTGCAAGGCATAATAGGATGGTTACTCTTTCTTCATATTCGGTCATGCCATAGAACGATCTGATCTAGGGTCGAGTTGCTTAAAACTTACCATATTCTTTGAATACGAATCTGGTGGACCGCGATATCCTATTCCAGGCAGAAGATCAGATAGCAGCGGGAAGGCACCAGCCGGTTACAAGGTAATTACGGCCCGGCGGGAAGGAGAGGTATCCAGGGGACCTCCCCAATGTGATACCTTGCTCCCAGTGCCATTCCCAGTATGTCGATATTCAGAATGGAAGTTATAAGCATAGCGTACATACAAGTTGATTTATTTGTTATATATATATAAGATGCGACTAAGATAATAGATAATATTAGATTATCGATGAGTGTGAAAGAGGAGGAAATGTAGGATTCCCACCTCGTCTTTTTGAGATGTGGTGCAGTTCCATGTTTCCATTTCGTTGCGGTGAGAAAAGGCTATTTTTCACCTCTTAGTTTTGATCCCGGTAGCAAGGGCATAAAGTTGAAGCGATGTTGCCCAAAGTAAGTAGTAAGTGAAGATGGATTTGTGGATTCGAGGAAAGGGTATTTGAAGTGTAAGGAGTCCCTATGATTACGTAAGTTATGAAGACCCTTGCGGTAATAAGTTAGAAGAGCAAGTAAGACCACTAGCTTACTCAAAGTGGGTGTAGAAGATCCGTTAGTGATGGACTTCCAGTAATAGTCAAGTTCGAGTCGAAAAGGCCAAGTCACCATAATACGCCCCAACAACGGCAAGATATGCGCCAAGATAATAGTTATGATTTGGGTGATCAGAAGGTAGGGAGGTCATGTGAATCAGATGGAGTCGATTGCAAGCGAGAGAAGAAGTATAAGGGTGGGACTTGGCCAGTAATCTTATTAACAATGTAAGGCAGGTACCTTGAACCCCATTCAGCTTAAGCAAGATAAGGAAGAAACGGGAATGCTCCAGTTTTGGTGGGAAATTAGAATCACCCCAGTTGATAGAATATCGTGTATGAAGGACGAAGCCTCGGAGGCGAAAGTTAAGAGACAGTAATATTATGATTCGAATGCTGCGGTATGTCTGCCTACGGAGAGATTAGGAAATTGCCGACCACGGAAGACTCTAATCTAGTGCGGCACAGAGATAAGACCCCGATGAACAGTCGTGGAGCTCTCAATATAATGCCAAAAGTAAGGCCACAAGGTTCGGATGTTGACCCCACGTTGTAAGAGTGGCAAAGTTTCAAATAGCAGATCATAGCTAAAGTGCATGTGTGTGTGCTTTCGAATGGGATGAAAATACAATGAAATGCGAGAGGACATGAAATATCATTAGACCGTAGAAGCGTTATATCATGTGCGGTATGAAATTGATAAAGTATGTCGGAGATTACGTATTACTACAAAAAAGAATTCAGTATTTATTGTACGTAGTTGTTGATATATATATATATACAGATATGAGATATGTTGTGAGTAGTGGCCATAGGAGTTACAGTCATATAGATTACAGTTGTTGCTAGGAAATATGTCACGGTCGTGCTGCGGGACCCGTCCAAAAAAGGGGGCAAGGTTAAGTGTGATTCACGTATGAAGCCATAGAAACTTTCTCAGTTCTCAATTTATTGAGTTAACGGACTTATATGCTTGTTTCAGAGATCTAGGCGAGCTCACAAGAGTTAGTATCTGCAGGTCGGGGGAGGTTGGTGATACGGGGCGCGGTTAGACGGTCTGCTGACCAGTGAGCGCTGTATTGAAGCATCCCTAAAGATCAGTAACATTATCGCATGTGCAGGGAACCAAAATTAGAGACCGAATAGGCATACTTCGGAGGTTAGCAATACCGAGGAATTTTTTTCCGATTATGTTAAGTGGTCGTACATCATTTTACCGGCCTTGTAGGTGAGAGTCGGCCTTAGTCAACCTAGCAGCTATTATGTGGAACACCCCGCAAGTCAGCCAACCGTCTCGGTCAGACAAACTGTGGGTACCCCAAAGAAAGGGTCCACATCATTAGTGGTGACGGACTAGTACTTCGAATTTGGTTCTCGTAAGGTATTGAATGTACGAGCTCTGTGACCATTCTTTCTGAGAATGGCTCATAAGGCAGAAAATTTCCTAGAGCAGTAGTATAAATCCAAGTGGGTACGAATAAGGCGTAAGAAATTGGTAGTACTCTCCTAGCACAGTGTTTACTAAGACAAGGAGATCGGTAGGTTCCCTATGAAGATCGAGGACGGATCGCTGGTAAGTCGGACTAAGTGCGGCGCTACAATTGTTCAATTAGGAACAAAACAGTTAGTTGTCCACAACTCCCTTGATTATGCATGAGCTACAGATGTCAGTAGGACGTTTTAGAGCATCGTTAGACTGCTGCGGCATTAGGTCATTCAACCCATCTGTCGGTTATTCAGGTTATTCATCCAAACTATTAGAGATCGCATGATCATTGTCGGGATCTACGATCGAATACGGGCACATGGTGTGCAGACGGTCGTTGAGGTTATCACAAACCCAACCATTAGCCTTAGTATGCGGCCGAGAAGGCCGAGATAAGCTCTAGCTATACGGTAGATTGCAATAGGGTTCTCTAGGCATAATAAACGATTTAACCGTTCGTGTAGCGAAGCAGGAGACAACGGGCGGTAATTTCGAACAACGCGGTGTCATCGTTAAATGTGAAGTAAAGGGACTGACAATTATAAAGATCTCGAGCGGTTCGGTTTAAGAAACGGTTAACAAGGAAAAGTGTCGGACTTCTAGGTAACCGCGGATGAAGTGTTGCGATGTAAAGGCCGCCTTTGTATTCCCGGGTGTTGCGGGGCTTCGCGGCGAGATGGGAAAGGTATATTATGCCCATTATTCTCTTAAATCTCAGTTCGACAAAGATAGACCATGATGTGAAAGAGATCTATTGGCGGCCGGGAACGAAAATGAGGATAGAGAATTTGTAGCCCGAGTGTCCTGCTTTGCTAGCAAGTAAAGCGAACACCGAACGGGCAGATGGCTCGGGGACATAGATGTGCCTCTCTGAAATAGGAAAGCGATGAACATGGACTTTGTAGCGAGGATTACCCCGTACTAGACATATACATGACTCCATTTGGATAATAGTTGACGGAAGCGACGAAATCGGCCCATTTCTGCCAGAGTGCTTCTTCTCTGCGAAGATTATGCCGAATTGTATATTAGAAAAGTTGGAGTACATGGTAATTTCCCGATTATCTATTATCTCCAACGGAAGGAGCTGGTATAGCTAGATTTTGGCAGTCATTTGAGTGCAGGAATGCGGATTAATTTGAAACACTGACATTCCACCTCGGAGTAGATGGATCAGGCTGAACGCACTATTCGGACGCTCGAGAGGACATGCTGCGGGCGTGTGTGCTGGAGGTAGCTAGGAGGGCCGAGCATTTTGCCGCTAATTGAGTTTGCTTATAATAGCTATCCGAGATGGCGCCTTTTGAGGCATTGTATGGCGGAAATGCGGATCGCCGGTTAGGCTGGTTGAAGTGGGAGAGTCCGTGCGATTGGGCAGAGACATTCAACGGTCGAGAGGGAGAAGGTAAAGCTTATCGAACGCCTACGGCGCCTGAGCCGCCAGAAATCGTATCTTGATGTGCGGCGAGACACACAGAGGTGATGTGAATGGCGGTATTTAAAGTATCTCAGATGAAAAGGGGTGATGAGATTCGACAAGAAAGAGTAGCTCGATCCGAATTTGTTGGGCCTTATCGGATTCGATGGAAGGATAGGACTAGTGGCATATGGAGTTGAACTTGCCTCGAATTAGAATTCGTTCATCCATTTTTCAAAAGTATCTAGCACTGGGAAGTGCATAGGAGACCCATCTAGAGCGATCCCAGTCAGGATATCCCGATTCACGGAAGAGGCGGCCTATGAAAGAGGTTCCGAGTAGCTATCTTAGACGAACCCGATTCGTAGATTGAGAGACAAAGATATTGCGCGTCTGTCAAAGTATTGTGCGTAAGCGGAACCGAGAGGAGATGACAGGAGAAACAGGAAGATATGAAAGCAGATATCCTCACTTATTTCAAGCCTAGTCGATCCAAGAGGTATGTTAGTATTGTTATTTTTATACGGTGCCTTATAGTATATGTATAAATGAGATAATCATTCCAAATATTCATGTGATGAATACTTATAGTATTGTGTGGAGTACCTATATTGGACTTACGTATTTTAGGTTTTGGGATAGTCCAAAATTCTGAGGAGAAAACTACGCAAAACTTTTCTAGAAATAAGTTGGTAAAGTTAGAATTCCTATGGATAGAAGTTTACATTCGGGCGAATGTTCTTAAGGGAGAATGTACACCCCGTAAATTCTTGACATGTAGATGGCCTATTCGCATGTTGGTTAAGGAAGTTTTAGAAATGTCATACATGCTAGAAAAGGCTCGGGAAGGATCGGACAAGCGCCAAGTCGGCGCAGCATGAGTAAAATGCAACATAATCGCATTCCATGAATGTGACTTATAGATCCCAACTATATAAGCTCCCAACCGAGTTTAAAAGTTAAAATTCTTATAATTTCAGTGAAAACGAGAAAATCGAAGAGGAAGAGGAACGAGGGTTATTTGATAATTTCCATCCGATGCAGCTGTTAAACGCGTTCCAAACTCGAATTAATCTGAGATACCGAGGTATTTGACAAGGAGCATTCCTGCGGGTTTAGTTTCGTGAAATTCGGCCGGCGAAGCGTCATCCTACCGAGCTAAGGCAAGTAAATTGCTCCAAATTAGTGTCAATATACTCCTAGCCTTAAAATGAGTATTTCTCCCTTACGGACTTTTGAGGAAATAGTGAGTTTTTGACCGTTTTCGATAAGTTTGGGCTATATATATATCGAAAGTGATGTTTTCTTCCGGAATATTAGTGTATTTAGTTCTAATTGATATATATATATAGATACGGTTAGGAGAAATAGCAAAAATCTTTTGGCGAACTATGCCGGTTAGTCGGAGACTTGAAGCGAGTATGTAAAGCTAATTCCTTGGCAAGTTAGTAATCAGTACAGTAAATAGCGTGAAATATAGAAAGAATTCAGAAGTCCAAATTGAGTCAGTATGAGTTATCAAGCGTGTTTTGAATTTAGCAAGCATGTTTATAATATTATGATATATGTTCAGAATAAAAGTTAATAAAGTAATATCGGACGGTCAGATAATATCTCCCGGTTACAGTATAGTCAGACAGTCAGATAATATCTCAGATACAGTATAGCCAGACAGTCGGATGATATCTCGAATCTACAGTATAATTCGGTATGAGAACTCTCGGTGTAACACGAGAAAGAGTTCGAGAATGAGAAATCAGAATATCGAGATAGTATTTTCAGTTCAAACATGCTTATTTAATATGTGATTATTGATTGTTGAGACTTGTTTGTGTTATGAGGGCACCCTTTGAGCGTCCTCGCTGCCCCTAGGTTAGTAAGCTGTGTCGACCCACCATGAGAGTGAGGGATATGTTACACCAAAATTAATTCCCAACACATAGATGGCTATTCGGCGTGTTGGTTAAGCATGTTAAAAAGTCATACATGCTAGAAAAGGCCGCAGGAAAATATCGGACGTGAGAAACCTATCAGGCACCATCGCGGGAGGAGTCGGGGCGAGCCCTGCGCAGTAGCGTGTCACGGAGGTGGGGCCTCGGCGTTAGCTTTGTGACACGTTGGGCTGTCCAGCCCAAGTATATAAACCTCCACTTAGTTTAATTCATTCTTTACATGAAAATTTCCAGAAAGCTCACGAAAACAGAGGGATTTTGGAGGGTTATAAAATATCGGCTCAGGTGCATGATCAAACGTAGTCAAATCCAAATTAACCTCGGAATGCAGAGGTATTTAGCGGCGAGGGGAGCATTACTACGGATTTAGTTTCGCGAAATTCGGTCGACAAACCGTCGAGCTACCGAGCTAAGGTAAGTGGAATTGCTCCAAATTAGTGTCAATGTGCTCCTAGCCTTAAGTGAATACTTCTCCATACGGACTTTCGAAATAGCAAGTTTTTGACAGTCTTTCGATAGGCCTAAGTTTAGGCTATAAATATGTCAGTGACGTTTCCCATTGAGAATATTGGTGTATTTGGTTATGAGTGACATATATGTAAATGCAGTTGGGAGAAATAGCTGGAGTACTGACCAAACCGTCCGATAGTGGATAACCCGAGGTTAAGGTATGTAAAGCCGATTTCTTGGAAGAAGTTAGTAGCTTTAGCCTTGTATATCATAGTAAACTCATGTTTGAACTCCGGAGTTGAATAGCAGGTATTGTGCAGGTTAAGTAAATCTGGTTTTCGTTTTTGTATCGTACTCAGTCTGAAAGTTGAAAAGCATACGCCAAATGGCGAGTTAGCATTCGGTTTCGGTATAGCCCGGTATATGTTTTAGCAAGCATGTTTTAGAGAATGATATATTCTGAGATATCGAGAATAAAAGTTAGTAAAGTAAAATCGATTAGACGGATAGTATCACGGCTACAGATTGTATTCGGGCGATGATATCTTGGCTACGAATTAGCCAAACAGACCAGATAGTATCTTGGCTACAGATTAACCATGCAGTTAAATAAAGATTACAGATTCGGTATAAAGCAATAAAGAGAATCGGTATAATACGAAAGAGATCGAGAATAAGAAATCGAAATTCAGAATAGTATTTTTATTGATTAAACATGCTTTCTATATATGTGTGTTTATTGATTGTTTGAGACTTGGTTGTGTCGTGAGGGCACCCTTTTGGCGTCTCGCCGCCCCTGGAGTTGTGTCGTGTCGCCCAGGAGGCGGGTGGGTTTACGTGCTCAAGGAGTGGCATGCGTCCCCGGTTTGGATGGAGATGGGATGAGCTTTCCCCATATCGGGCGATCCAACATTCTGATCTGAAAGCTTTGTTGTGCGCTAGCGCAGGAGCAGATTCAAAATACAGTTTCAGTTCAGATACGAGTGTAGGAGTCACCCGGACAGACACGGTTATTTATATCGGAGAGCTATGGCCCAAGCGGGAGACCCAGGGGCGAAAGCGAGGTGCTCGTAGTTAGCAGATCGGTGGAGTGACTTATTTTTGGTGGTTTTGACCGGTAGGGGTACATATAGATTGTTTGTTTGCTTGGCGCCATCTGACTTATGGGGGTTGGTATTGGCTCTTGCTTGCTATATATATATGTATTTATGTGTTGCCTGTTAGTTAATAGACAGCGAGGCCGCCGCGTGCACGGTACGCTCCTGCCTAACAATACGAGAAGGTTTGATCCGGCTTATATCGATTCTTCGATTCAGTTATCTCCTGCTATTGAGAATTGCTAATTATATTGTTGTATTCAGTTGTATCCGATTGTATTCGGTTGCTTTGCATACCTCGGTACCCGAGTGGTACTAACGCCCAATGGGGAACCTTTGCATTACTTGCTATGAGTACTCGGAGACGAGGAGGCGATCCTTCGTGATTCAGCCAGCTTATAAGAGTCATCGGCTCACTTGTCATCCGGGCTTGATATTTAGAGGTGTGATTTATTTCTCTTGTTGTACAGTATGGGTAGGTGGGGCCTTGTCCCGATCATTTTATGATACTCATAGAGACTTGCGGATTGTAAATATTTATACTTCTGTAGTCGATTGATCCGGTCGTGCGAGGCCGTGCGGTTTGTTATAGTTGTTTAGCATTTGTTTATGTTGGTCGTGTGGGGCCATAGTCGATAGTAGTGGTGACATCGGTCACGTAGTTGTTGATATTCTTATGTTGAGTTTCGGATGACTAGACGGCATGGTGGCCTTGTCGGCCACTTTATGGGATTCCTTGTTTTGAGTATGTCTCACAGTTATTATTGTATTACTTATATGAGGTAGCTATAAGCTTGATCAGCGGAAGGTACATGTTTAGCCGTTATATAGCCCATTGTTCCCCGAGAAATCGAAATAGGGCTAGCCGGGCACGGATGTACTTAGGCTCACCGGTTAGGTCAGGTCCTCCTAGGGCACCGGGTGCCATTCATACCCCCAAGGCGGGCGTGACAAACTTTGTATCGGAGCAGGTCGTGTCCCGAAGTCTGCAAGCCGTGCTAAGTAGAATCTAATCTATGGATGTGTTGTGCACCACATACTATGGCGGGGAGGGTGTGAGGCATGATAGGATGGTTACTCTTCTTTCTTCTCATTCGATCGTGCTATGAAGCGATGCAGGCCTCCAGGTTGAGTCCTTGAAACTTATCATATTCTTTAATACAGAGATAAAAATGGCGAACCAGCGACACCTGCCACCAGCGGAAGGTTAGATGCAGCAGCGGGAAGGCACCGGCGGGGATGCACCGGTTTCGATCCAAAGTCGGCCCCGATGCGAGGGCGATATAGAGCTTTAGCACGGCCCTCTCGGCGATCCCCCTCACATCGGGAGCCGTTTGGCACGACAACGCCTCCGATAGCTCCTGTACCTACGCCCTCAGACCATGAAGTTATAAACTTTGCCTTGAGAGTTGATTTATTTGTTATATATATAAGATCTAATTAAGATAATAGACAATATCGGATTATCGGATAAGTGTGATAAAGAGAGGAAATGTATGATTCCCATATCCGTCTTTTCAGATGTAGTACGGTTTCATGTTTCTGTTTAGTTGCAAAAGAAAAGAAAAAGAAAAAGGGGCTATTTCTACCTTTTGATTTTGATTCTATGTCTGATAAAGGGCATAAGAATTGAGGTGAGGTTGCCCAAATAAAGGTAAGTGAAGGCCAGTTGATTCCAGTAAGTGTTGGAGGGCGTAAGAGCCTCTATGATTACGTAAGTAGTGCAGACCCTCATGGTAATTAGCCAGAAGAGAAAGTAAGACTGCTAGCTTACTCGAAGCAGGTGTAAAAGACATCGGTGATGAACGCCTAGTAATAGTCAAGTTCGAGTCGGAAAAAGGCCAAGTCCGCCATAATACGCTAACAACGGCAAGACACACCTGCGAGATAATAGTTATAGTTTCGGTTGTGATACCGAAAGATAGGGAGGTCTTGTGAATCAGATGGGTCTGAGGCGGCTTGGAAGAAAAATAAGGCGAGGTTTTGACCAGTTATCTTGTTAACAATGAAAGAGCGAGTACCTTTGCTTGAGCTCGGCTTAAGCAAGATAGGGGAAGAAGCAGGAATACCAGATTTTGTGAGGAAATTAGAATCACACCCAAATTAATAGAATATCGTGAGTTAAGGACTAAGCCTCAGGCTAATAGTTAAGAAGACGATGGGTGCGGCCCCCGGAATGCTGCGGGTATGTCAGCCTCTGAGAGTTAAGAAACTACCCGACACGAAGACTCCTAATCTAGAAGTATGGCCTAGAAGGTAAGACCCGGTGAGACAGGCGTGGGCTCCCAATACAATTCCAAGTAAGGCCACAAGGTTCGGATATTGACCCCGTATTTGTAAGAGTGGCAGGAATTTCAGGCAGACCATAACCAAAGTGTGTGTGTTTGTTACTTCTAGAATGGGATGGAAGTCTAATGAAATGATAAGAGAGGACAAGAGATATCATCCCGGACCGTAGAAGCGGTATATATCATGTATATTATGAAATTCAGCAAAGCATGTCAGAATTACGTATCACTGTAGAATTCAGTATGTATTGTACGTAGTTATTGATATATATATATAAGTCACGGAATATGAGATATCTTTGTGGCTTGGTGCCAATAGGGTTACAATCACTCGAGACTACGATCAATGCCGGGAAATATATACGAGACGTACGGCGGGACCCTCGCCAAAAAAAGAGGGGGAGAGAGAGGAGAAGGGGCAGGTTAAGTGTGATTTACGTATGAAACCATAGAAACTATCTTAGTTTCGATTAGCGAGTTAACGAGACTTATATGTTTGTTGTGAAGGATCTAGGCTTTAGAAGCTTACAAGAGTTAGTAACACAGTCAATTGGTTAGATATTCGAGAGCCTGATTAGACGGTCTAACTGACAGTGGTGCTTGTATTGCTTGAAGCATCCTAAAGATCAACAACGGTATCACTTGCCGAGAACCATAATTAGAGGCCGAATAGGCATACTTGAAGGTGCCAATACCAGGTATTTTCCGGTATGTTAGCGGTCGTACATCGTTTTCTGAGCCTTGTAGGTGAGAGTCGGCCTTGATCAACCTAGCTACAGTTATTACGTGGAACACCCCACCAAGTTAGCCAGCCATCCGGTCAGACAAGCCCGTAGGCACCGACAAAGGTCCCACATCATTGATCGTGACAGGACAGTACTTAATTTGGTTCTTGTAAGGTATTGAGACCGCGAGCCTAGCGAAGGCAGGTCTTTCTGAGAATGACTCATAAGACCACAATTTGAGAACAACAGTATAAATCCAAGTGGATGCGCACAAGGCGTAGAGAATTGGTGGCCTCCTGCTAGCACGAGTGTTTAACTAAGACAAGGAGATCAGTAGATTCCCTGTGAAGATCAGAGATTGATCACTGAGAGGCTAGTCAGATTAAGCCCGGCTTTATAGTTGTTCAAAGTAGAATAACAAAGTTGAACCACATGAAAAACTCTGTGGTGCATGAGCTCTGGATGCTCAGTAAGGACATTTAGGGCATTGCTAGACTACTGCAACATTCAGGTCATTCAACCCAGCTATTGATTGTTCAGGTTATACAGCCATTTATTAAATATCATGATCATTATCGGATCCTCGATGGAATAAAGGCACAAGGTGCATAGACGATCGTTCGGAGTTATCCTAGCATTAAATAGCCTTAGCATGCGGCGGAAGGCCATATAAGCTCTAGCTATACCGGTAGATTACCTGTCGGTTTCTCCGGCAAATAAGCCCGTATGACCGCCAATTATGTGCCAAGTTCTTTAAATATGAATATGTTGTATCAAACAAGAAGAGACAATGAAGTAGCAAACGCCCTTAGTTATAAATCTATTAGGAGTTTGGTGTACTTGTAGCCGAACAACGGGAATTATCCAGAGAAATACACCAATTAGCCGGCCTAGCCGTTCATTGTAGCAGAAACAGAGGACAACAGGCGGTAATTCCAGAACACCACGGTGTCGTTTGTGTTGGAGTAAAAAAACGGCGGTATAAAGATCACGATGCGGTCGGCTTAAGGAGCGAGAATTAGGCAAGGAAAAGCGCCCAGTTTTGGATCTTGAGATGAAATCTTTGTGATGTGAGATAACCTCGTATTTCCAGATATTTCAGAGGCTCCGCCAGCGGATTATGAACGAGGTACATTGCGCCCCGCTATTCTCTCCACCCCGGCGCAACAAAAATGTACCATGATATCCAAAGAGAACTGCGGTGACGAGGTATGAAAAAGAGAAATTGTCGGGTAGCCCGGTGTCCTAGCGCCTTGGTGAAAGAAGACATCGAGAAACAGTAGGTTAACTCAGGACTTCTCCTCTCTGGAAATGGGAAGTAGCAGACATGGATTTAGTAGTAGGATTACCCCGTACCCAGGACATAGACACGATTCTATGGGTGATAGTTGATAGAGGCGACAAAATCATCTCATTTCACCGCAGTCAGCTACTTTCTGGCCGAAGATTATGCCGAGTGTATATGAGAGAAATAGTTAGATTACAGTGCCAGTGTCTATTATCTCTGACGGAGAACTGATTTGACTAGATTTTGGCAGTCGTTTCGGAAAGGTCTGGGAACACAAATTAATCTGAGCACGGCATTCCACCCAGACAGATGGACAAGGCCCAAGCCGCACTACTTCAGACGCTCGAGGACACGCTGCGGGCGTGTGTGCTAGATTTTGGAGTAGCTAGGATGAGCATTTGCCGTTAGTGAGTTTGCTTACAATAATAGCTATCACTCAGCTATCCAAATGGCGCCCTTTGAAGCATTGTATGAGCGAGCGGAATCGCCGATTAGCTATTGTGAAGTCCGATCTTTGGGCGAGACATTCAACGGTCGGAGGAGAAAGTAGCTTTCGAGAGAAACGCCTCTCTTGACTGCAGGCCGCCGAAATCATATCTTCGTATGCGGCGTAGAAACCTGGAATTTGATGTAATGTGGGTATTTACAGAAAGTATCACCAATGAAAGGGTGATGATATTTGGCAAGAAAGGTAAGCTCGATCTGAGATTCGTTGGACCTTATCGGATTCGTCGAAGAAATAGGCCAAGTGGCATATGAGTTGAACTTGCCTCCGAGTTAGAATCTGTTCATCCGGTCTTTCATGTATATCTTTGAGGAAATGGGGGCCATCCCGAGGGCAGTCCCAATCCGGGATATCCAAGTTACGAAAGAGGCGGCCTATGAAGAGGTTCAGTAGCTATCTTAGGCAGGCAGATTCATAGTTTGAGAACTAAAGATATTGCATCTGTCAAAGTCTTGTGGCGTAACAGGAACCGAGAGAAGATGACGTGGGAGCGAGGAGGAAGATATAGAAAACCGAGATATCCTCATTTATTTCAAGCCTAGCCGAGCGACAATTATGTTAATATTGTTATCTTATGCGTGCCTTATAGTATATGTATAAGTGGGAAATGATTGATCTTAATTTGTCGTGTGAATACTATAGTATTGTGGAGTACGTGCATTGAACTTTTACGCATTTCGGGTTTGGGATAGTCCATATTCGGGAAACTACGCAATATTTTCCTAGAAACAAGTTGGGTTAGTTGAGAAGTCCCTCTAGATAAAGATTACATTGATGACGAATGTTCTTAAGGGGAGAATGTTACACCGTGAATTCCCACGACAATTAGATGGCCTATTCGCGTGTTGGTTAAGCATATTGAAAGCCATACATGCTAGAAAAGGCGGGAAAAGATGGATGGCTTTGTCGAACCATCGTGGGAGGAGCGAGGGGCAGAGCCCTCCCGCGATGGCAGCGTGTCACGAGTGGGGCCTCCGCGGTGGCTCCGTGACATGTTGAGCTGTCCAGGCCCAAGTATATAAAGCCCCGCCAGTTTTAATTCATTATTTACATGAAAATTTCGAGAGCTCACGAAAAGAGACGAGAGGGAGTGCGAAGAGATCTAAAATATCGCTCGATTACGCCGTACAACGTAGTCAAATCCAAATTAACATGATATACCGAGGTATTTAGCAGCAAGAGCATTCCTACGGATTTAGTTTCACGAAATTCGGCCGACAAACCGTCGAGCTAAGGTAAGTGGAATTGCTCCAAATTAGTGTCAATGTGCTCCTAGCCTTAAAGTGAATACTTCTCCCTTCTGGACTTTCCCGAAATATGGGATTTTTGACCGTTTTCGATAAGCCTAAGTTTAGGCTATAAATATATCGAAAGTGGCGTTTCTCTTAGAATATTGGTGTATTTAGTATAGTGTGACATATATATGTAAAATGCGTTGGGAGAAATAGGTAGATGCGACGAGCTTCGTCCGATGATCGGATAACCCGAGTTAAGGTATGTAAAGCCAGTTTCTTCGGAAAGTTAGTAGCTTTATCCGTGTATATCATAGTAAACTCCGTATTTGAACTCCCGGAGTTGAATAGTTGAAGTATTGTACAAATTAAGTAAATTTGGTTTTTGCGTTGTTATATCGTACTCTGTCCTAAAGTTAGAAAAGCATACGCCAAATGGCGAGTTAGCATTCCAGACTCAGTATAGCCCAGTATATGTTTTAGAAAGCATGTTTTAGAATGATATGATACAAATATCCAGAATAAAAGTTAGTAAAAATGTCCAGTTAAGAACGAGATAGTATCCACAGCTCACAGATTAGCCATTAGACAGAGATGATATCTTGGCTACAAGAATTAGCCAAACAGACAGATAGTATTTTTGCTACAGATTAGCCATGCGGTTAAGTAAAGATTACAGATTCGGTATAAAGCGGTAAAGAATCGGTATAATACAGAAAGAGATCGAGAATAAGAAATCGAAATTCGAGATAGTATTTTCGGTTAAACATAGCACTATATATGTGCTTGTGTTTGTTTGAGACTTGGTTGTGTCATTGAGGCACCCTTTTTGAGCGTCCTCGCTGCCTATGGAGTTGGTAATGTTAATCGCCACGGCTGGCGGGTGGGTTTACGTCCTCCAGAATTGGCATGCGGGTCCCGGTTTGGACGAAGATGGGATGAAGCTTTCCCCATGTAGTGCGATCAAGCATTACGTGCAGAAAAGCCACATTGTGCGCTAGCGCCCGAGGAGCGAGATTCCATACGGTTTCGATTCTGAGATACGGTATAGAGTCCTCCGGACTCGAACATGATTATTGCTCTCGGAGGCTATGGCCCAATGGGAACCCGGGGCGCGAGATGTGCTCGTAGTTAGCAGATGAGTGGAGTGACTATTTTGGCTGGTTTGACCCGGGTAGGGGTATATTAGATTGTTTGCTTGCTTGGCGCCATCCGGCTTATGGGGGTTGGTATTGGCTCTTGCTTGCTATATATGTATTTATGTGCTATATATTAGTTAATAGACGGCGAGCCGTCGCGTCTCTGAGTACGCTCCTGCCCTAGCGATGCGAAGGTTTGATCGACATATCGAGTTCTTGATTCAGTTATCTCCTGTTATTCAGAATTGTTAATTATGTTATTTGTATTGGATTGTATCCGATTGTATTCGGTTGCTTTGCATACTCGGTACCGGTGTTACTGACGCCCAATAAGTGTTTGCATTACTTGCCTGCAGGTACTCAGAGACAGGACGAGCGATCCCTCGTGATTCCAGCCAGCTTATAGAGTCATCAGCTCCTATCATGGGAGCTTGATATGAAGAGGTGTAGTTTATTTCTCTTGTTATGCAGTATGGGTAGGTCGGGGCCTGTCCCGATCATTTTCTCAGTACTCATAGAGGCTTGCAGATTGTAAATATTTATCTCCCTGTGGTCAGTTGAGCCGGTCGTGCAAGGAATGCCGGAGTTTGTTATAGTTGTTTTAGCGTTGTTTATGTTGGTCGTGTGGGGCCATGAGTACGTGTAGTGGTGACCTTGTCGGTCACGTAGTTGTTCGGTATTCTCTATGTTGAGTTTCAGATGACTAGACAGCATGGTAGCCTTGTGAAACCCGCATAGGTTCCTTGTTTTGAGTATGTCTGGTTAGCTGTTGTACTTATGCGAGGTGGCTATATGGGCCTAGTCGTGGAGAGCTGTGTTTACCAGTAGTTATATGGCCCATTGTTCCAGTAGGAAATAGGCTAGTCGGGCACCGGTGTGCTTAGGCTCACCAGTTAACTTGATCCAGGTCCTTCTAGGAGCACTGAGTGCCGGTCCTTACTCCCCAGGCAGGCGCAGCCCAGGGATACGTCACTCCAAAGAGTGGCATGTCGTCCCTTGTAGGGCGAAGATGGGATGGGCATTTCCCATGCTCGAGTGATCGGCATAGCGATACGAGTTTACCTGTTGTGCGCTTCCGGGAATAGATTACAGATACGGGCACGGTTACAGTTTACGATTACGGTACATGAATTCTCTGGGAACTCCGAGACACGAGTTATTTATATCGAGGCCATAGCCCGAGCTAGAGACCCAGGGGGCTAATAGAGGTGCTCGTAGTTAGTAGACGAGTGGAGTGATTTATTTTTGAATGGTTTCGACCCGGGTAGGATATATATATTGTTTGTTTGTTTTTAAACATTTTAAATAATTATTAAAATGATAATTATTTTTTTAATATGTTATATATATATATATATATATATATATATATATAGGTATATGTATATATGTTATTTATTAGCTAATAGATAGAAGATCGCCACGTCGACGGTATGCTCTGTAGTATTCTCGGTATAGAAAAGCCTGATTCGAGATTCTATCGGTTAGTTGATTTCGAGATATATTATCTTGTTGAGTTTCTATTATGTTGTTTATATTCGAGTTATGATCGGTTTTCTTTGCATACTCGGTACCGGTGGCAATGACGCCCGTTTGGGGCGCTTCATTACTAACTGCGGTACTCATAGACGAGCCGATCCTCGTGATTCTGGCAGCTCGGTGAGTCATCGGCTCGTCATCAGGAGCTAGACAGCTAGGAGGTCTATTTCCTTTCTTTTGTTGTACGATGCAGGTGAGTTGGGGCCATTTGTCCAGAGCCATTTATCGATATTCATAGAGCTTGCAGATTGTGTATATATATCTCCTGTGGTTAGTTGTTCGGTCGTGTGGGCGTACATTTGTTAGGCATTTAGTGTTGTTGATTGTGTTGGCCGTGGGGGCCGTATTCGAGATAGTAGTGAGTGACCTTGCGGTCACGTAGATTTCAATATTCATTATATTGAGTTAAAGATAACTAGACAGCATGGTGGCTTTGTCGGCCCGCATAGGTTTCCCTATATGAGAATGATTCTGGTTAGGCGATGTTACGAGTACGGTGGCTATGACGATCGGTGGAAATTTTGTATTCACAAGCCGTTATATAGCCCGTTGATTCCATGGAATCGAGTTAGAACCGATCGGGCACCGGATGTGCTTAGAGCACGATGATCGCGATCCAGTCCTATATAGGGCACCAGAAGTGCCAGTCATACCCCCAGGCGGGGCGTGACAATTTCACCCTTTTGAAATTAGTGTAATTTATTTTTGGCTTTTCCTAGATCCTCTTACTTTATTTATATTCATTTACTTTCAATGATAGTGATTATTATTATATTAAAAAAATAGAGAGGAAAAAAAAATCAATTTGATACATTTTAAAAAATAAAAAATTAAAAATATTTTTAAATTAATCAAGTTAGGAAAAGAGCAAAATATTTTTCTCACCTCTTATGCTAACAAGCTTAATTGTTCAAGAGAAATCAATTTTTCTTATAAAAAGTGATATTATTGACTCACTATTAAAAAAAAAAATAAAAATAAAGTGTTAATAAAACATATTTGTCACGCCCCGCCTTGGGAGGCATGACTGGCACCTGGTGCCCTACTAGGACACAGGCTATTTGGACTACGAGCCTAAGCACTTATGGTGCCCAGTGGCTCCTAGTCTGAGATTTATGAAAACAACGGAGCTATATCAACGGGCTATAAATACAGCCTCATGCCGACTAGGCCTATAGCCACTTGTAGGAATATAACAGCTAACCAACAGCGAGTATAAGGAACCTATGCGGGCCGACAAGGCCACCATGCTGATAGTTATGCGAAAAGTATAATCAAGTGCGAAGCGTGCAGCGTAGACAAGGTCTGGTGACAGACAAGGCCCCACCACGGGCATCACATGCAAACTATGAAACCTATACGGACCCACACGACCGGTACAACTGCTTTCCACGAATATGCAATCCGCAAGTCTCTAAGAATAATAAGATGGTCGGGACGGGGCTCCGGCCTACCCTCTTGTACAAACAAAAAGGGAAGTAAACCTTTGTTGTCATGCTCAGGATGACGGGAGATGGCTCATCGCTGGCTGAAACTACGGAGATCTGCCTCGTCTGTGAGTACACAGCTTAAGTAATGCGAGCGCCCCAAAACGGGCGTCGAACACACTAGTACTGAGTATGCAAGCAATAGCGAAAATAACTAAAAGAAAATAATAATGCGTGAATATTTTGAAGTAATAAGGAGCGGGATGAGACTAAGCCCGAAAGAGCGTAACTTTCTTGAAGAGAGTAAAGAGTCATACCTGATAACATGGCGGTCTACTTTCTATCTATTAATAACTAACTATACAACATAGCATACAAGAACCTGACCCCATAAGCCGTAAGGTACCAACCAACGGACAATCTATATACCCCTACCCAGTCATACCATCCACCTAGTAACTATGACCATCCATTCGGCCCTACACAGGTAGGCAACTTGGGCTCGTGGGCCCACGACTATAGTTGTATGCGAGTCCAGAGGACTCTTGAAATCTAAAATGCGAAATCAGCCCATGTCCCACCCAGGCGCAAGCGCTCGACGGGGAGTGTGGTATAGTGCTGATCGGCTGCTATGGGAATCTGCATCCCATCTTCATCCATTGGCGAACGACATGCCACCACTCCGTAGAGCAACGTATCCTCACCCTTTGGGGCGAGTGGACACAGCTATTAACCCTAGGGCGGCCAAGGAAGCTCTAAGGGTGCCCACAACAGAACAATCATGTCTCCACGAGATAGCAATAACCGCATGTAATATATATATATATATATATCTTGAGATCCGATAATAATATTTATATTCTGGTATTCTGTTCTGAATCTCATCTTGACATACTGAATCGTGCGAAATATGTTGAATCGTGCGAAATATCACGAATCGATATTGAGATATCTTGAGTACAAATAATATTTAGGAATATTTTCTTTAGGTATGCATTTACTGGGTTTCATCTTGAACAACTGTATAATAATTCCAACATGCTTACTGAACTCATGTTTGAATATAATATCACGGCCACAGGAAACATTCTATTGGAATTTGTACTATTTTGCTATCACAGAAACAACTAGCTTGCTAGCTGACACTACATGTACCTCAGCCCGCCGACTTTACGATTGCTTGGGTGTAGCTCGGCTAGTGACCAGCTATTTCTCCCAAATGTATTCATATTCACGAAAGAAAGAATTAATTCTACTATTATTTTGGAAAGAAACCATACTTATGGACATTACCTACTGCCTATTCTTGGACTTATCGGAGGAACGGCCGAAAAACTCGTAATTTCCGGAAGTCTAGAAGGGAAAAATACTCACTTTAATGTTGGGAGTATATTAACACTAAGTTGGAGCAATTCCACTTACCTTGGCTCGGTGAGAGGAGAGACGGTTAGGTACCGAATTTCCGCAGGCTTAACTCATTAGGAATGCTCCTGCAGCTTTATACTTCGCTACCCGAAGTGAATTTGAGTTTGGACTATGTTTGGCGGCATAAGCGGGAGGAAATTTATGTTGAACCTTCGTCCCTCCCCTGTTTTCTGTTCGTTCTCTGGAAATAAAGAAAGTGAAAATGACCAAAAATAAACTAAAAGTAGGGCTTTATATACTTGGACACGAACCCCCTTTAGAGTCGCATTTGCCTTGTGACGCTCCGGCTTGGCGCTTGTCCAGTCTCTCCCGGGCCCTTTTCTCCCACGTATGATATTCTAAAACTCTTAACCAACATGCGAATAGGCCAACTAAATGTCAAGAACTTGCGGGGTGTAACAATATTAAAACTCAAAGTCTAATTTATATGAATTTATATATTAAAATAATTTAAATATTTTAAAATATCTTTCACATAAAATGACATTCTTAACAAATGTGCGAAACGCGAGACAAATTCCTAATTAAAAATAAAATAATCTTATCCCATCTCACAATATCTCTTCACAATCATTTGAATCGTCAAATAAGTCATCTCTGTCACAATTAATTGTTTTTAATTGTCCGTGATTAAGAAGTAAATGTATCTATATTCGGTATTTATTGCTCCCTTCGTTCAATTTTAATTTATTTAGGTATATTAAAAATAGATATTTTTAAAATGTTTGCTAGTCTCAAAATTCAAGAAATAATTGATCATGTTTTTTCAATTTTACCCTTAGTATTTAAAATCATTCTAATATCATTCAAAGAATTATTATTGAATATTTTTAAAAAATTAAGTTTTAAAAAGATATTGAAAATTGTAAACTTAATTAGTTATTTATTAAAAAATTTAATGAATATATAAATTTTATCCAATCAATTAAAATGAAAGAGAATTTATACCATACATGTAGTACAACTTATGTATCGTGTGTAAATACTTCAATGATAGTAGTAGTGTACTCATGTATCGTGTGTAAATACTTCAATGATAGTAGTAGACTAGTACTCCTATTATCACTTTAAAATGCTAGTCTAAAATTTAACTTGTTTACATTGATAAATGTGTTATCTTAAAATAATAAAATATTCCCTTCGGGCTATATCATTATTAAGCATAGGAAGGAGCCTTTCACTTTTAGATCTTCTTGAGAAATTTAAACTCAGAGGCAGTAATTAGTTGCTGTAATTTTGGTGGGTAAAATGATTAAGCTCTAGCTGACCTACCATTCCTACAATTAAAGTATATAGTTGGATCCCAAGATATTCTTTCAAGGCCACCTAAAATCTTCTTCTATTTATTTAATTAATTAATCACAATTTTAAAATGTTTTGTAGTATCTGATTAGGTCTTTTTAAAAAATTACAAAAATTAAGTATTTAGCAACTATTGTACTCTTCCCATCCCAATTCAAATGACCCTAATTTCCACAATGATAATATACTTTTGTGGTCTCTCAAATGTATTCAATAATAAAATCATGTTAAAAGGTGCATGTGAACCATTTCTCATAAATGTCAGAAATTATTCGTGTAATTTTAATTGGAACATTTTTAAATATCTAATAATAAGGTGAAAAGTTATTTTTTATTCTTTAATTAGTGTTGTTTTTTTTTTTGTAAAATTAAATTTTTAATTTTGAATTTGAATTGAATTGAAATTGAATTGATAATTGAGGTTTTTTTATTTATTTTATCTTTACATTATCAACTTTTTTCTTCTTCTTTTTACACTTCTTTAAAATCATGATATATTTTTAAATCCATGTAAAAAAATTTAATAAAAATAATAAATATTAACTTTTGAAAAATATAAAAAATAATAATCAAGTATAATAAGTTAATGGCGTTCTATAATGAACTAAATTAGCATAATAAATAAATAATTTTATTAATAATAATCAAAACTCTAATATTTATTTATACAAGCGAAAATGTGAGTAATAATAATTCTATAAATATATTTCAATGCATGAAATATAAAAAAAAAATAAAAATAAAAATTTAGATTATTTATTTATAATATAAATTATTTCTAAATTATAATTTATGAAATTAAAATATTTTATTAATAACAATCAATTTTATTTATTTATATAAGATATTAGAGGATAAGAAAGATTAGAAACATAAATACACACGTGCATGCACATACATATATACACATTTTAATGCATATAATATTTGAGATAGCAATAATAATAAAAAAGTATCAACTTTACTTTAATTATCAAACTCTCCCTCTTAACTTTTACCCTTATTTTCAATCCTCCATTTATATATAATATATTTTTATATTATATATAATATCTATTTTTAACCTAGAGATTAGTAGTTTCTTATTTAAATTCACTAACTTCAAACCAAAAATAAAATTCCTACAAAAAAAAAAATCAAGTTTTAAATTTAAATTTAATATTTTATTATTATTATTATTAAAATATTATATGCATTAAAATGTGTATATAAATAAATATAAGAGTTTTGATTATTTTAATAAAATTATTTTTATTCTGCTAATTTACTTCATTATAGAACTTCATTAACTTATATACTTAGTTGGTACTTTTATTTTATTTTATCCTAAAGGTTAATATTAATTTTTAATTTTAAGTTTTAACCCAACACCCCAAAAATATAAGGAAAAAAGGAAAGAAGTAAAGAAAAAGACAAAGTTGATAATGTAAAGGTAAAAACGAGATATTTTAAAGGTCAATTAGGATAAGGAGGAAGAATATCTATTGTTCAAAGTTGAGGGGATTTGATTTTAAAAGTAAAATTGGGGGTGAAAGCGATTTTACCCATATAAAATATTACACTTACATAGCCATATTTTTAGTTTTTACTTGCATATCCAAAAAAATAATTACATGACATTTATTCACACTATATAACCTTATACAATCTTACACAAAAAATATACAACCTTATGTAATCTTTACAACTTTATATAATATTACACAACATTATACATTTATTGTAGATAATATTCTAATGTTATATAAAAATATATAATAATATATAAAAGATGTTTATACACATTTTTACATGATTATATAAAACTATACAAACTTATACAGATTGATATATTATCGACTAACTACTATAAATAACTATTTTATAGAGGTGCTTATACACACTCTTACACCGTCATATAAGATTACCCATTATACAAAAAGTTGTTTTGATCTCCTATGAACTTCAACACAGAAACTCCATTCGAAATGGTCAAATCTTTTCAAAGACTTCAAATTTTAACCACAGCTTTTTGAAATGATACCACCAATAAATCACAATCATCAACTTGTTAAAAATTTTAACAAATTCAAAACCCATTTGTGAGTTTTCAAACTTTTAAAAATTTCAATAATAATTAAAATAACAAAACAAAAATTAAAAAAGAAAAAATTAATATTTAAATTTATAATTTTAAAATATTTAATAAATTACAAAAAATAACAAGAGTTTTTTTACAAAATATAAAATTTATAATCATTTTAAATACATTAGATATAAATAATATAATATAAATACTATGCAAAACTACATTTTTATATTAACATGTCTATAAAAAAATTTATACATATTCTTTTAAAAAAATAAATTTACACATAATATCTACATAGTTGATTATAAAAATTATAAAAGGAGAAAAAAAAAAAGAAAACGTAGCAGAAAACAAAAAAAAAAAAAGAAAAAAAAGAGAAATAGAAGGTGGAGAAAAAAAAAAAGAATGAAGAAGAAAGAAAAGAAGAAAAAAGAAAGAAAAAAAAAGCAATAGAAAAAAACAGAACGAAGAAGAAGAAGAAGAAGAAACAAATGTAATTTCTAAAAGGATTAATGAAAAAATTAGAGATGGCTAAAGAGGTAATTAATTTAAATATTGGCTAAAATGAGTAATTATATTACTCTTAAGTGTCATACAATGTAATTTTCTCCTTTTTGTATTAGTTTTCAAATATGTAGTTCACTTAACCAAATCATATTAAATATTAGCACTTATTTTGTATAATTTTATTTGTTGTCTGATTTATCACCGATAAAATATTATAATTATTAATTTTCACATGACGCCCTGCTATTTCAATCCCAGCCGAATACTTCTACACTTATTCTCATCACTGTCTTTTTATTTTATTAATATATTGATAATCCACGAAGATTATTTAGCATTTCTTGCTATCCCTATTAATTTTCTCAATGGAGAAATTATATTTGTAACTATGATGATTGATTAGGCGAAATGTTTTAAAAAGGAAAATGATCATGTGACATCTCGATGGATGAATGTCCAAGGCAATGTTTCTCTATGATCAATAATTCAATATACTTCTGGACTAGTGCATTAGCACTATAGCCTCCCAAATCAATATACTAATATGTTATTAGCACTATAGGTTAAGCTATATATGTGCTAATTATAATTAACATGCCAATCGTAAGTGGGGACTTTATGTTTACATAGAAGCTAATCCTAATGTTTAGACCCCAAAGAGAAATGAAGGAGTCAAAAGTTGTTGGCTATCTAATCTAGTCTAGGTTAAGAGATAACAGTGCAAAATACAAGAAGTTGTAACATACCTCTTTTGACTTTTTGGTTATTTTGTTTTTGAAAAAAGGTTAGAAAACCTCTTCTTTGTATCCATGTTTTCACGTTAAGGATACCTCTCTTGTATACCCATATGTTATTAGTGAAATCTAGAGATATAAATACATCTTATTTCTTTAATTTTAAATATTAAATTTAAATTATGTGACTTGATATAATTTTTACATACAAGTACGTTTTTACCTTTAAAAATATCTCAAATAGTTCTTAATGTGGCATCTATAAAACATCTTACTTGCGAATAATAGTAATGTAATTCTCCATCACAAACTCTCCGCCAAAGTTTGCATTACAATAAATTCATTTTATTTAAATTGAAACGGGTGTTATATTGTTCAAATTAGTAATGTTAATGTGGAAAATGATTAAAAATATATAAATATGAAAGGGTGATTCACAAATACCCTTCATCCATCTATTGGTCTAAAATATTTCCTAACCTATTTTTTGGCTCAAGAATACCTTTAAACTAACACCCTAAACTTGATAATTTTTTCCCATTTAAAAAAAGTCACATAACTAATTATAATAGACATGTTATGAAATAATAGAGAAAGAACAAGAATATTATAGAGCAAGAGAGAAGGAGAGAAGTTATTATTTCTCTTGATAGGATCACTTGAGGAGTTAAAGGGGTTATCGGGTATTACATACAATGAATGGGAAAACCCCTTTATTTATAGGGGAAAACTTACTTGGTAACAAAGTTACAAATCCTAACTTTCCTTCTAAGAAATAGACATTCACCATAAATAGAAAATATATTTATAACACTCCCCTTGGATGTCTATTTGATAGATAATGTGCCTCATTAAAACCTTACTAGAAAAACCGATGGGAAAAGAATTCTAGTGAAGGAAAATGAGTACACATATCTACTAATACGCATTTTGGCCTTATTAAAAATCTTACAAGGAAAGCCCGGTGGGACAAAATCTCGCAAAGGGAAAAAAGTACAGCGTGTGCTCCCCCTAATGAGAACATCCTTGAATCTTTGCATCCCGATCTTGTGCACCATCTTTTTTGAAAGTTGCGGTTGGTAGAGATTTTGTGAATAAATCATCACATTGTCACTTGAACGAATTCGTTGCACATTGATATCACCATTCTTTTGGAGCTCATGTGTGTAGAAAAACTTTGGGCAGATGTGCTTCGTTCTATCTCCTTTATATGAATCCTCCCTTTAGTTGTGCTATGCATGCGGCATTATCTTCATACAAAAATTGTGGGTACTTTGTCTAGTTCAAACCACATTTTTCTCTAATGAGATGTATCATGGACCTTAACCACACGCATTCTCGCTTGCTTCATGAATAACTATTATCTCAGCATGATTTGATAGAAATAGCTACGAGAGACTGCTTTGTAGATCTCCAAGATATGGCGATAACTCCACATATGAACACGTAGCTAATAGTTTGAGATCGAGCTTTAGGTGGGTGGGATCGTATCCAGCATCAACACCAACCAACAAAATCGGGACTTGCTAACAAATTAACTGAAAGCCTATATCAGGTCTTGTAGTGTTAGCAAGATACATTAGCGTATCAATCACACTAAGATATGGTACTTGAGGACCAAAAGGATTTCCTCATTCTTTTCTTGAGATCAAACAAATTATCATTCACATCAAGTGATTGAATAACCATCGAAGTATTTAATGAATGTGATTCATCCATATGAAATTTTTTCAACACTTTTTCTGTATAGACAGATTGATGTATATTGATATTGTCTGCTAAATGTTCAATTTGCAGATCAAGACAAAATTTTGTCTTTCCCATATCTTTCATCTCAAATTCTTTATTTGGATAATCAATTGTCTTTTGAAGCTCTGCTGGAGTTCATATAGAGTTTATATCAACATCGAGCAGCAGTACAACAAGCTCCGATGTTGTTTTCTTATTTGATTTTCATATAAGGATTGTATGCTTCAGGCATTTGAATCCTTCAAGATTTTCATACAAAATTGTGTCAAGTGATAACATTCAGTAGTATTTAAATGCTTGACATCTTCTAGTGTCTGGACTACAGGTCCAATAAGCTTTACGCTTATCAATATTTCACTTGATGATTATTTCTACATCAGCATGCTTTAATAGATGTAGAATTCAGATCCTCACAATCTTTTACAGCTTATTGCGCGCTATATTGTATCAAGATATAAATGGAAACATTATATCATTTATATCGGTTTGCAATTGGACATAACTCATTGAATTCTCATCACTTTCAATGTTTTCTTGGGTACCTAAACCTCTCATGAGGTTTCATGAAGTGTTATGTCGTAGGCTCTTCAAAGGCTGTGCCTCCTTATTATGATTATTTGCTCATTCTTTTTTCCAAAGATTATTGCAAAAGAAACCGATTGATCTGCAATGTTTCATGCATACTGTAGACTCTGTCCTTCAGGATTATAAATTTAATATAAGCTTTTGCAGCTGAAATATAAAAAATAATTTTAGGTCGGCAAATGCTTCAGACATTTTGACTTGAATTATTTGAAGGAGGATCATACTAATAATAATTCACAATATATTTCTTGGCTGCTTATTTTCTCCTCCTCATGTTAGAAAAACTAACATGCACCCCCGATCTTCTTTGGGGAATTCATCTATGTGTAATCATATATTGCACACAAAAAGTTATTAGATGAAAATATTTGGTTCACGACCTAGAACCAATCAGTGGAAGGATGATTAATCAAAATTTATTGGTCAACATGCAAAATTATTTATTGTATACTTAATATATCATATGATAGACCAACTCACTAAGCTTTCTTCTCATAAGTAATGGTTTAACTATTCATGGAGGCATTTAATGTCAAACCGGCTTATATATAAACCAACATTATCAAGATAATTGTCTTGATTACAGTCTGAAAATTATACTTTTAACTCATTTAATGTTGAGTAAGCATCTTTGTCAATGTCAAACTACAGGTTGACAATGAATGCACATGTGACCATCTTATGGATGCATCTGCCAAGACATCACATGGTAATTGAATGAGCCCATATTCACCTTTACACTTTTGAGGTAGGGATTGATCCCATCATTAGAAACAGTATAATCAACTTGTCATGAGAACAAACAATATAAAAGATTTCTTGAAGAATCTTCTAGTTCTTCAATATATATATTGCAATACTCAATTAACACATCATATCAGGATGATCAAAATGGTCATGTCAACTGATAATAATCCATACTAGTAAACTTAAGGTTTTACCATGACATGTATTATTTATTTTAGTAAATTTCAGATTTACTATATGTCATGAATTTCACGTAATAAACTTCTGGTTTACTATAGCATGTAATTTCATCATGTGTATATTTGTAGTACAAATCGGATAACCTTTCCATGGTACTTTGGATATATTTAATCTTCCAATCATTTGTAGTCTCAATATGATAACCATTTTTATTGTTGGTAAACTTCAAGTTTACTACAATTTGTGTTTTAATCATAACAACTTTGTACTACAATATGGGATGAATGACATAATAATTAATAAACTCTTGAGGAGCTTTCAATTTATTTTCATAATATTATTTAGTTACTCTTTTGGTGTCATGATTCTTGTTGACAAACAATAACGTTCTTTTTGCGGACCTTGATCATTAATTTACACTATCTAATATTTCTTAAATACTTCTGGTATCATGAAAGCAAATTCAGACATTGCAGGTGTCAAGAAATAAATAGTAAATATTGAGTTCTAAACTTCCTTATTTCCAAACTTTTACGGCTTTGAGAGTAGATTGCGGGTTTTACTACTTCGGGGAGTAAATTGTAAGACAAGAGTAAATTGCAAGATTTACTTTTGAAGAGTCTTACTACTTCAGGAATAGTTGTTTAATTCTTACTACTTCAGGAGTAAATTTCATATTTACTACTTTGTAAGTAAATTTCAGATGTACTACTTTCAGGGAGTAAATTTCAAGATTTTATTAAGTATTGTCACATTCACTTCGGGGACTAGATACGTATTAGATCTATATTTGTAACATTTATCAAAGTTCTCAATTTTCATTCTTGAGGGAATGGAACATGATCATCTAAATATGCCTTAACCACATAAGGTATGATAGCTTAACCTCTTTTAGATATTGCTACTTCGAGGAGCAAATTGAGACATGCATATATCGTAGATAGTTTCTCTTACATATTTCAACTTGAAACAATTTTGAATGTTGATGAGCTATACTCATAACAGACTTATAGTCTTGATGGATCCATTCATATCGTTCCATTGGGTGGCATGACCATCTTGGTGGTCATACCTTTCTTTTAGGCTATTCCACAAAACAAGTGGATCCTTAATGTGAGATATTCAATTTTAAGAATTTCGTCAAGATGACGACGCAAGAATATCATAGCCTTAGCACGATCTTGATTTGATGTTTTGTTTTCACTTTGCAATGGTGTCTCAAGACCCATTGCGTCCATATTTCATAAGCTTATTATAATTTTATAATTAAAAAAGAAATCAATAATTTCTAGTGATTATATATATATATATATATATATATATATATATATATATATATATATATATATATATATATATATATATATATATTGTTCTGCTGGAACAAATATATTTCAACAATTTGTTCTTCTGGAATAATTATGAGGCATGAATTGCCAAGTGAATCAATAAGTCGTTCTCAGATCCATAAACAAAATCGATATTCTTATTAGTAAAAACATAAATATCAAGAAATACTAACCTCCATCTTTTCAAAGAAAACTTTGGGTTTTCTTACCTCAGATCTTTCAAAGTGAGTGCTCAGGACAGAGACTCGTGCTGATAGCAGTGTTATGAAATAGAGACTCGTGCTGATAACGTGTTATGAAATAATAAAGAAAGAACAAGAATATTATAGAGAAAGAGAGAAGGAGAGAAGTTCTTATTTCTCTTGATAGGATTTGAGGAGTTAAAGGGGTTATCAGGTATTCTATACAATGAATGGAAAACCCATTTATTTATAGGGGAAAACTTACTTGGTAACAAAGTTACAAACCCTAACTTTCCTTCTAAGAAATAGACCCATAAATAGAAAATATATTTATAACAAGACATCATATATAATTTTAATTTAAAAATTAAGCTCATCTATTTTTAAATCCAAATTCGTTAACCCATTTAATCTAACCCATTTCTTTTATTTTTTTAAAAAATCTAAATCAAGCATAAAATTAGTATATGTATTATCTTTGAAGTCTCAAATACAATGCAAGCTTTGGCTGAATTTTCGTTCGCATAGTCATGACTTGGCTAATTTTTCTTCTTTTCCTTTTTGAGTTTCGAATTGGAGACATTGGTCACTTTTATATTTAGAATTTTGGTTATTGAGTTCAAACTATCCTCCTACTCATCCGCTAATCTACAATTTTAATTTATAGATTGATGTAAACATAATTTTTTTGAGGTTCTAAAGTTATTAGAAGAAATTATTTTAATTTATGAGAGATTTAATTATTAATTATTTTAATTTATGAGAGATTTAATTGTTAATAATTTTAATTTAGAAAAAAAATAATTAAATTAGATAATCGAATCTATTAAAAACAAATCATTTTAATTGATGAAAATGGGGATTTGGTTATCCCACATGGCTCAAAACAACGATATTTGCATATCTGGGTTAATGTATATGAGAAGTTTGAGATAGGTCTGCTCAGGATGGAATATTAGATAAATCTTTGAAGAATAATTCTCCAATAATTAATAAGAGCCGTTGAGAAAATGGCTAAATGTTGTTGATGTTGCCGTGTGTTGTTNCCAATAATTAATAAGAGCCTACAATATGAGAGGAGCCTGAAATCAGTCGCAACAATTGTTGAAGAGAGAGGTGGAAAGGATTATACAGGTCAATATATTTGAATTTAAAAATAGGTGGATTTAATTTTTAAACTAAATAATATATGAGGTCAATCATAATAAATCGTTTAACTTTTCTAAAAATGGAAAAAGCCATTAAATTTAGGATGTTAGTTTGAGGGGTATTCTTGAGCTTAACAAATAGATTGAGGATATTTTTTTAGACCAATAGATAAATTTAGCGTATTTATGAATCATTTTACATACGTTAAAGATATTTTTGATCCTTTTTCGATTAATGAAAAAAAAATAATAAAAGAAATGATATTCCATTCATGGGGTTTAACGTTATGTACTTATGTTGGTATTATTGGAAAATGCAAATGAAGTGAACGTGTTGGTACATAATACCGAGTATTAGACATGCTGATGGAAGTATGTTAAGAATTTTTGAGACGATTTTAAAAAGAAGTATCTAATATGATTTATTTTTTTTTTGGTTTCAAAATATCTCATGAACTTTGATGAAACGACAGATGGAATAATTAATAGTGAAGTTAGAAATTTTAGGAAGAATGTACAAAGTTTAAAGAACTATGAAAAAATTTCAATGAGTGGGTTCACATTCATCTTGCTCAACCTAGCAACTTTACCAAATGGTGTCAATAATTTATTTTTCACCAGACACAAATCGTCTAACTTTTTTTCCTTCGGTTTGAGTTGCTTTTAGTTATAAAAATACACGATAAATTGTATATAAATTGAAATAATAGTTTTGTAATAGATGGATCGGGATTTTACTGAACACATATCA
>JACEIK010005008.1:69016-82251 GCA_018107945.1 Datura stramonium
ATGTTATATATATAAGTCCCTCCCTTTAATCTCAAGTCATTTTCCAAAGGTAGCTTCGTCCAGGGGGAGTAATAAACGAGGTTTTCAACAGTTTTTTGTCTGATTACGCTACCAAACGCCTTACAAATTCAAATTAACTTCGGGTATCGAAGTTTAAGCCCGCAGGGAGCATTAACTACGAAGTTATTTTCATGAAATTCGCCCCGCGAATCGTAACCTCGCCGAGCCAAAGTTGTCAAAATTACTCCAAACAGATTCCTATATGATCACAGGCTTCAAGTAAGCATTTCTCCCTTCTGAACTCTCCGGAAATAATATATTTTCGGTCGTGTTTCATTAAGTTGAAGTATAGTTAATATTAATATCAAAAGTTATCATTTTGGGCCGAATTGGGTATTGAAATCAGTCTCCTTCTTCCAGTATCACGATTATAGTCGGAAAGGGCTGACGAATACAAGTGGAAACTCGACGGTTATTCAAGAAACGACAATCAAGGTATGTAAGGCTTAACCCTCGGCAAGTATACTCATCGTACAGTGTTACGACTTATGTTCTAGAATAGAAATGACGATTTCATATATTGTAGATGGCTGCTACCATTAGATTGTGATTAGACATATTGTAATTAGATGTTACTGGTATATAGAGATCAGACACGCTGTGATTAGCTGCTATCCGTAGATTACGGTTACATAAGTTCTGGTTAGCTTCTAGAAAACGTATGGATTATATAGAAGTATTCATCGTTGAACAGGAACATGTTAAGTGTGACACGCGTTAGAAGCATCATAGAAACTCTTCTATTCTCCAGTTCATTATGTTAGTAGAATTGTATGTTTGTCTAGGCCTAGACCTTAGGAGCTCGTGAGAGTTATCGAGCCCGAGCTAGTAAGTTGAGCAGCATGGCGCAGCTAGGCGGTTTAACTACCAATTTGGCTCCTGTATTGTCGGGAAAGCACACCTAGAGGCTATTGGCGTATCCCTACGCCCCAGGACCAGAAATTTAGATAGGAAGGTCATGTTTTAGAGTCAGCAGCCTAAGATTGTCTAGTGAACTGAGTGACAGTCTGTCACCCTATTAGCTATTACCAGTGAATGTCAGTCTCAGTGGGCTTAGCAGTTATCATATAATTCGCCCAGGAAGCCAACCCAGTCGTCCAGGTCAAGTAGACCCGTGGGTACCCTAAGAAAGGGGACCTTATCAGCACTTAGAGGTCTTTATAAGATACTCAGGTACAGATCGCCAGGAGTGGCTAAGTTTATATAAACTTGCCTATAAGGTTAAGAATCGCCCATAAACGTAATATAAGATCCGATTAGACCAAGATGAGGTCTAAGGCACTAGTAGTACCATGTTAGTACAGTACTGCCCACAGGCTAAGGATGTCAGTAAGCTTCCTATGGAGGATTAGGGGTCGATCGCTCAAAAGCATGTTCGGCTAGTACCATCTCTACAGTTGTCCTAAGCAGAGGAACTGAGTAGTTAGTCATTCGCGACCCCATAATTATTATGAGTTATAGATGCCCGGGCAGGACATATAGAGAGTTGTGTTGGACCACGCCAGATCTCGCCCTATTCAGTCCAGACTATTAGAGATCATGATCACTATTAGGATCCTCTAATCAGATACAGGTGTACGGTGTGCCTGCTAGCAGCCTTACAGACTAAGGGGGCGAGCAGCGTGGCGTTAGGCCCAGAAGGCCAATTATGCCTTTTGAGTGGCTAGATTGAGATGTTAGTACAACACCTTGGTTAGGGTTGTCCTTACTTAAGAGCCATCCATGACCACCCTAGGGTTACTAGTTGTGTCGACGCCTGATAGGGGCGAGATGACGTCACTCCAGAGAGCGGCATGCCGTTCGTGAGGGATGAATATGGGGTCCCAGGTCCTCATACAGTCCATTCCATGGCTGGACTATTTATATGTCGATCGGTACTACACCACACCCCCTGTCGAGCCTGGTACCCAGGGTGCAAATATCAGATATTAGGAGTCCATCAGACTCAGACATAGCTATAGGTCAGGGGCCGAGTGGGCTCAATTGCAGACCCAGGGGACTGGTAGGTTGGCTATAGCACCAGTAGAGTCATAGAAATCTGGTTAGGGCTATATAGATTGAAGTGCACTCACCAGGGCTTATGGGGGCTCGGGTGGGTTATTTTGTGCGGTTGTACCTTCCAGGCTTATGGGAGACCAGGTGAGGTTCTTGTTTTTATTCTTGTCTGCTAGCTATATCTTGTGAATATATGATTATGTGGTCATCACTCATGTATGTATAGTGTTTGCTAGATGCAGATTACGAATAAGCCAGCTTACAGGTTAATCTTTCTACCTCTCCTTTTATTTACTTTCAGTCTTTTACAACTTTCGTTCAGCCTATTTACTGTCTTACATATTCGGTAAATCTTGTACTGAAGCCCAACTATGGGGCACTGCATTACTTGCCTGCAGGTTTAGACAGACAGGGTTCAGGACCTTCAGTAGCAGTTGTTCAGAGTCGCAGTTGGGTCAGCTCCTTTCATTCGGAGTCGCCAGGTTATAGAGATTTCTGTATTTCAGTTGTATAGAATTTTGGGTAGGCCAAGGCCCTGTCCCGATCACTATTTGTATTCTTAGAGGCTTGCAAACTACAATCATCAGTCAGTTAATTGCATGTTGGCGTCTGGGGCCTTAATCAGTTATGTTTCGTATGTTGGCCGTGTGGGGCCTAGGATAGTAGATTTCCTTCATTTATATTATAACTAGATAGCATGGTGTCCTTGTCGACCCGCATAGAATCCCTTTTGTTGTCTGTTATTGGTTAGCTATTTTCATTTACAAGTGGCTATACGGCCTTATCGGCCAGAGGTTTTACTTACAACTAAGATATAGCCCATTATTTTCTTGAATTGAGTCGCAGGCTGGCACCAGACTTGCATAAGCCTAGCCAGGTCAGTTAGTTGCCAGTATGACAACAGGTGTCAGTCATGCCTCTCAAGGCGGGGCGTGACAAATTTCTTGTGTTTTGATAGAGAATGTGTGAGAATTCTAATCAAAAGTTTTAAATTTTAGTTAATTCTCCCAATTCACCCATGAAACTATGGAAGAAATTAACACCTTATAAATTTTTTTGGTCCATACCTCCCAATAACCTACTTAGGAGGGGATGGAAAATATAATGGTTTTTTTAAAATAAATATGATGGTAGTCATGCCCTTTTATTAATGATAAAAAAAATAAACTAATTACATAGCTAATGTTCACACATCAACAAAAACGGAAACCCTACTCTTTCATTTTCCATCTCCTCTGCCGCTTCTAAGGGCTATCTGCTTCATTGTCATCATGCCTCCCTATGTCAATCGTTGTTCCTCCTTCTCCTCCTCTGGGTGATAAATGAAGTACCTTTGTTCTTTTGCTCCGATTGTGGCTCATAAAGGTACTCATTTTGAGATTGTTTTCCTTCTTGTCAATCTAACTATCTTCTTGTTCTTCTGACTTGTAACTCTTTTCAGGTGAATCTCTATGTTGCAAGGTTATCAAATGTGCTCACTAATGATTCAGGTAAGGGTTTTGACGAAGGGTGTGAGGAAAATCATGTTGCTCCGATCCTCTTCTTTCAATCTTCACTTGTGTGCTAAAACTTGAAATGAAGAAGCCCTTATTTTTGCTGATCTCTCCTTTTTGAAACTACCATAGATAGGGGTAGGTAGCTTACCCATTGACTGCAAATATTCTGTACAAACTACAGTGGGGTTTATGTAATTATCTCTGTGCATGTTATTGATGTATGGAGCTGCTTGTCTTCTTGAAATTAATCCTTATCTGTGGAATTTGTGACTTATCAGAATTTAGAATTCTTCTGCATTCACTCGGTAGTTAATGAAAACTATCACATATTAGCTTAGCATCTTGTATAAATGCAAAGTTAGCCAAGCTATCAGCTAATTAATTAGCTTCTCTATATACATGCACAACTTGAATTCTTAGTCTTGATAGCATCTCCAAATTTTCATCTATTATATTTGCTATTTCCCATGGTATCTTCCACTCCCTTGTTAGCATTTTCTGTAGTCCCAATGAATCAGTAAGCACTTTTAAGTGTCTTCCTCACTGCTTGAGCCTCCGCAACCATATTAGTGGTTATTCCAATAGTGTGTGCCTCAGCAAATAAAAGATCTCCATTCTGATCTCTTATACAAATTTCATAGGCACTATTTCCTAGCTTACCTCTTATTAGCTACATCTGTATTACACTTTATTCAACCTCTTTCCAGCATTTCCTATTTAAGAATATTATATTGAATCCGACTCCTGCTTCTCTGACTGAACTCTATTATATCCTCCCACTGATAAGGTATCTGTCTTTCAGGATACTATAGCTTAACAAACTGATGAATAGCCTTCTGACATTGACTTAACAACCTTTGATAGTTGATCTCCTTGCCATGCCTTCTTGAATTTCTCCTCTTCCACAGCTCCCAAGTCAAGATTAGTGGTACTGCTTTGAAAATTTCCTTAAAACCTTGATTGCCAGGGATACACCACCAAGAATTTATGAAATGTTGTAGGGACATTCCTTTAATGTTTAAACCTGCAAAAAGAGCAAACTGCTTCCATAGCTTCAAAGCTATGGGAGCTGTTAGAAAAAGTTGTCTCATTGTCTTTATCTCATAATTCTCACAACAATGATTTCTATAAGCAATTTGAATATTCATTTTCCTTAGAATGTTATCTGATGCAATTCTGTGTTTCCATAATCTCCACATGAAAAAACATATTTTAAAAGACATGCCTTTCACCCATATGTTCTTTAGCCATCCTCTCTCCTCCATTCTTCTCCTTATCTTTTTAAAGGATGATCTACCAGTAAAGATCCCTTTAGAATTCCCCATCCACCAAGGTATGTCATTTTTCCCTCCAACCACAGGTCTTATATTCTCAACAATGTATCTTGTCATCTCCATTGATATTTTCTGTTTTAGTTTGTCAACATTCCACTCAACTAAATAAATGAACTCTCTAACTTCCAATTCCTCAGTCACCTAATCTGCTTCTTCTAAATAGAATAGAGCCCCTTTCTGTGTCCAATTATCAAACCAGAAACTAGCAGACCCAGCCTTGTTCTGCCACCATATTCCATATCTATGAGGCTCCTCTACCATGAGCTATGATAGGATGGACTTTTTTATAATATTTATTCCATATGAAAAACTCCATAGTGAAGAAATGGAGGTTCTAAAATTCCACCATAGTTTTACCATAAGAGCCTTAGACACATCACGAAGTCATTTAAAACTCACTCCACCCTCCTCCTTTGGATAACACTTATCTTCTCAGGAAACCCAATGTTTAGCCTTAACTCCTCCAGTCTTGCTCCAAAAAAAATTTTCAAACACCTTATGCAACTAGTTTATCACACCTTTTGGTGGATTTAGAGCAGATAATAAGTAAAATAGCATAGATTGTAATACATGAGCAATTAAAATATATCTTCCTTCAAATGACAACCATTTATTCTGCCAGGACATGACCTCCTTACTATCTTTCTGATGTTATCCTCAAAATAGGAACTTCTCCCCCTTCCATAATAAATTGGATATCCTAAATAAGTTAAAGGAAAGTCTCCTTGATTTATTCCTGTCCATCTTTTTAGTCTTGAACCCAACCCAGCTATTTCTTTATCATGAAGATAGAAGAATATTTTTTGTTTGTTTATCATCTGTCCTGAGGTCTTCTCATATTCCATCAAAATCTTCACCATTTTCTTCACTGAGCTTCTCTCCCCTGAGCAAAATAAAATTGTGTCATCATAATATGAAAGATGGTTGATTTGTAGACTCCATTTTGGCAATCCAAAACCTCTGAAATTAGTATCCTCATGTAGATTATTCAACCCTTTAGATAAAACTTAAGCAGCAATGATAAACAGAATGGGGGATATAGGATTACCCTGTTTTATCCCTCTTGTTGACTTGAAAAAACCTGTAGACTTCCCATTAATCAAAACTGAATACCAATTGTTTGAGATTAACCTCCATACCATGTCAATTATCACCTCAGAAAAAACAAACTTCCTCAAGACTTTAGTTAAAAAATCCAGGATAATCTATCATATGCCTTAGCCATATCCAATTTTACTATCACATTCTGCCATTTATTCCTCAAATTCATGTCCCTGATAATCTCCTTTGCCAACAGAACATTTTTAGTAATACTTCTTCCTTTCATGAAACCAGTTTGATTCTTAGAAATTATTCTTGGCAAATGAATTTGTAATCTATCATGTAAAACTCTGGATATGATCTTATTAATAAAAGTGCTAAGACTGATTGGCCTGTAATCAATTAGCCTTTCTGATCTTTCCTATTTTGGAATTAAAATTAGGTTTGTGTGAGTAATGAACCTAGGTAATTCCTTCCCACCAAAAAAAGCTTTAACCATATCTGTTATGTCTGCTCCAATAATATCTCAACTAGCTTGAAAGAAACTCCCTGAGAAACCATCAAGACCACTAGTGCTATCACCATTCAATTCAAAAATCACTTTCTTCACTTTTTCTTTAGTAGACAGCTTAACCATCTCCTTATTCTACTCCATGGAAATAAGCTTAGGAATATTCTCCATCAATACCGATTCATTGTAGCCACCTTCTTCCTTAAATTGTTCCTCAAATAAATTCACAGCCTCTCTTCCAATTTCCTCTTGTTCATTCACCACCACCACTCCTTGATTATTCCTTATTTCTCCTATGAATAATTTTCTCCTCTTTCCATTCACATAGGAGTGAAAAAATTTGGTATTATCATCACCATCCTTAAACCACTTCATGCCTGATTTTTGCCTCCAATAGTCTTCTTCATACTTTCTCTATCTCTTTATTTCTGCCTCAACCTTCATTAGTTTCATTCTTTTCTCCTGAGTAGGTAGTGTTTCCAATTATATTTCACTAACTCTCACTGTGTCTTTTAAGGTAGCTATTCTCTAAAAAATATCTCCATAAGTGGCTCTGTCCAAATTGCTAAATCTCTCTTTACATTATGCAATTTTGCCTTAAAAATCATGAAGGGATTGCTCATGAAATTCACCTTCCAATTATCCTCTACTAGTTTCTTAAACTGACTATGCCCTGTCCAAAAATTTAAAAACTTAAAAGGTTTCACCATTACTTCCTCCTCTGAATTGCAAATGACATGTAGATGTGCATGATCTGATCCCTGTATTATTAGATGATGCACTTCACTTGATGGAAAAATGTCAAAGAATTCCTTATTTCCCAAGACTCTATCTAGTCTTTTAAAAATACAATCATCCTCCAGTATTCCATTTCACCATGTAAAATAGTTTCCTCTATATCTTAGATCCTTCAGAACACAACTATTTAAACACTATGCAAAATCTATTGCTTCACTATGAACAAAAGCCCGACCTCCTTACTTCTCTTCTCCATTTAATATGACATTGAAATCTCCACCCACAACCCAAGAATCTCTATTGAACTTGACAATAGATTCTAAATCCTCCCAAAGTTTCAACTTTTTCAGAGAATTACATCTAGCATATACTGTAGAAATTCTAAACCTTTTACCAAAGGTTTCAAATTTTATTGTAAGTTGTTGATAAGTGTCTAGCTCCACTTCTTCTTTCGATGCATCCTTCCAAAAAATCTAAATTTTGCAGGATCTATTAGCTACTGCATGATCCATCCCTAATCTTTTTTTAAAATATTCCAAGCTCTCTAGTCCTTGAAATGGCTCCATTAAGGCTACAAAAGAGTAATGATGTCTTCTATTTAAATTTGTTAATCTCTCAAAGGCATTTTGAATACTAACAGATCTTATGTTCCAGAAAATAAACTTATCAATCATTGATCACTACTGTGAGCTCTCTCCCTACTATGCCTTTTATACCTGTAAAGGAATTGATACCCGTTGTTTATTCTTTTTGGTGGTTGCTTTTATTTCTGTAATATGCCTTGGTGAAAAATGCCCAGTCCTCCCAATATTATTAATATTTTCCTCTAAATCTCCTTCCTCTATATGCTCCTGTTCTTCTTGTTCTTCTGTGTCCACTATAGCCACACTATTGTTAGCATCCCCTCCCTCCTTTACTTCCTTGTCTTTGTCTGTAGTTTCTGCAATATTCTTCTTCCCCATTGTGAAATCCTAAACCTGTTTTCCTGGCTCCCAAATAATTATTGTTGTATCTTCATTAACTTCCTTCTCCATGGTTTCTTTGTTTATGTCATCTGATTGTGTTGTTGTTACCCTTGTATCTTCACCATGCTGCTTTATTCCATTGTTTTCCTGTTCCCTTTTGCTTTATAAATTTGAGCTCTCCCCTTCCTTCTCATTCTACTTCAATATATCAAAATGATTAGTGGTTTGCAAATCATTATTTTCTTGTTGTTGCTTTTGTTCCCATCTCTTTTCCTTGTCCTTCATTCCCCCTCCTCTATCCTGTGCTATCCCTTTTTTCTTTCTGTTTCTTTATATCTGAAATTCATGTTCATCATCTCGCCTCACACCATCATTCTCTACTTGTTGAGTGGCTCTTGTACTCTCCTCTATTTATTTATTTTTGTGCATCTCCCTTTGTTTCTCATCTTCCTCCCTAGGATATAATTCTGGATGCAAAATATAAGTAGCAACAAGATCAGAAGTAAATGTACAAAACACATTTGTATCCTTGAAAATAGCATAAGACAAGCACAGTAATGAGCAAGCAAAAGAAAGGATAACAAGCACCAGAACAGATTAGGAAAACATAAAAGTTACTCAAAATAATGTTTAGAAGAAGGGTAAAAAAGTCAAAGAAGGGACTAAACAATGGATAGAAGAATTATCTGGAAGAATTGATACATCTACCAAGATTAGATAGGGAGACAGAGTGGAAGAAGAAAACATGAGGGAGGAAGAAAGCTTGTTTTAGGAGTAGGTGCAGAAAGAGGTGACAAAAATAATTCTTAATGATTCTTCCAATCCACCTCAAGAGGATAAGGGAGATGCTAATGAACTAGCAACTATAGTTTATAACAAAAATGAACTATCCAACACTAAAGAGGTATAACAAGAAAAGGGGTTAATAGAAGTACCAAAAATAATGGATAACAATCCTTTGCAGAAGAGAATGGAGGAGAACTTAGACTGAAGAAAAAAAATCTCTTAACAAAGCACTCCACGAAATATGTGCATATGTGTTGGTATAGAAGCAGAGAGTGATGAAATAGAGAAAAGGGGTGGAGAAGAAGATCTAGAAAACCTCAATCAGCAGCACAATTAGATGATAAAGCAAGTAGATCAGTCACCAACAAAAATTCTAAAAGGCAACAGGAAAGGTAAAAAGCAACAACAAAAGGACTTAAAACAACCCCTTGAGGTGGTTACAAGAAGAGCAACTACCAAATTAAGTTTAAAATGATGAAGGCTTTTATGTGGAACATAAGGTCAATGAAGACCCATCAAGCATTTAACAAGTTACATATGATTAATAGATACCATCAATTTTTTCTAATAGCTCTGATGGACCATTTTCAAAATGTGAGACACATCCAATCATGTAAGAGGAGATTAAATATGAACGTAGCAGGAGTTAATAAAAATAAAAAGATCTAGTATTTTGTGAATAACAACATGGAAGGAATTTCATAAACGATACAGCTCAACAAAATAACTTTGAAGTGGACATTCCAGGAGGACAACATATCAATCACTACTCTGGTCTATCTAAAATATATTTCTACTGCCAGAACTCATTTATGGGATGAAATCTCCCAACTATCCAATAACATGATACTGTCTTAGTTAGTTGGAGAAGATTTCAATGCAGTGTTATCTGAAGAAGAGAAGATAAGAGGATTACCAATCACAATACAAGATGTTGAAGACTTTGCTCATTGTATAAACTCTGTAGAATTATGTGATGTTGGTTATAAAAGAAGTCCTTTCATATAGTGGAATGGAAGGACAGATAATGAATGCATTTCTGGAAATGATAGATAGACTGGTGATGAATCAACTGTTGTAAGAATTATTTAACTACATGGAAATGGAACACCTAGCAAGAACAGACTCAAATCATGCACTTTTTCATAAGATTAGGGAGCTAGAGCAATGAGATAAAAAGACCATTTAGGTTTTTAAACTCTTGGAAAGAGCATGAAGACTTTATGATGACAGTTGACAGTTCTGGAAAGCTAAATTTGAAGGACACTCTTTCTTAATATTCAAGCATAAAGTAAAGAATATTAAGAAGACTCTATCAAAATGGAGCAAGGGTACTTATGGGGACATATTTAAACAACTATGTATCATAAAAGAGTTGGTGAATATAAAGGAGAATCTATTTGGAACTGACCCATATCCTCATAACAGAATGGTCTTAGGACATGCCCAAGTAAAACTGAGAAAATATCTCAAGTATGAGGAAGAATACCGGAGATAAAAAGCAGGCATAAAGTGGTATGCAGAAGATGACAGAAACACAAGATTCTTTCACAATTTAGTAAATGAAAAAAGAAAGAGTCTGCAAGCCAAAGGAATACATAATTCATAAGGAGTACATAATTCATAAGGAGATTGACAGGAAGACAATAAAGTTCTATAAAATCAGTAAGGAGGAGGAAAAGTTTGAATTTTAAATCCTAAATTATATACTAGAAATCATAACAGAGAGGAACAATGAAAGTCTATGTGAAGTTCCAACACTGGAAGAAGTACAGAAGCCAGTATTTGCATTGGAGGGGACAATTGCAAGTGGACCTGATGGTCTATCAGGTATTTTCTTTTTAAAATATTGAAAAATCGTGGGGAAAGATGTGTACAATGTAGTTATGTCTTTCTTTGTAGGACATACTCTCCCAAAGTCATTCACACATACTAACTTGGTCCTTATCCCCCCAAAAAAGTAATCAACAACTTCTTAGACCTAAGACCTATCAGCTTGAGTAATTCATAAATAAGGTGATATCCAGAGTGATTCAAAGGAGAATTATTACTTTATGGCCACACCTAATCTCTGCAAACCAATCAAAATTTGTGAAGGGAAGACGTATTACTGAAAATGTCCTGCTAACTCAAGAAATTATCACAGATTTAAGGAAAAAAGGGAAGCTTGCTAATGTGGTGATCAAGCTAGATATGTCTAAAGCCTATGACAGAGTATCATGATTGTATCTAACTAGAATATTGAGAAAGATGGGATTCTTAAACATATTTGTGGACATAATCTGGAGGTTGATTGCTAACAACTGGTACTCTGTATTGTTTAATAATCAAAGTCATGGATTTTTTCATTCAACAAGGGGGTGGAGCAGGAGACCCTCTCTCACTAGCACTGTTTGTACTATTAGCAGAGATAATTTCTAGAGCTCTAAACTCTCTTTTTGATAATAGCAGGTGTAATGTTTATGGTATGCCTAGATAAAGTGCAAAGCTCAATTACTGGCATATGTAGATGATACCATTATTTTCACTTTTGCAGATAAGAGCTTTATAGATCTTGTAATAAATATTCTTCAAGAGTATGAGAAAGTGTCAGAACAGTTAATCAATAAAGAGAAAAGCTCATTCTCTATGTTTAAGAATGTAGCAAATAGTTTAGTTGAGGAGATGGAACATAACACAGGTTTTAGAAAAGGTACTTTTCTTTTTAAGTGTCTTGAATGTCCTGTTGTCCGCTCTAGAAAAAAATAAGGTGTAATATAATGACCTTATAAATAAAATTAAAGACAGGTTGAAAAATTAGAAAGGGAGATTACTATCTTATGGAGGAAAAAAAGTTTTGATCATAAGTGTTCTACAAAGTATGTATCTCCGATCAGCATTGGTTCCTACCAAGTAAACAATCAAAGAAATTCACAAAATTTTGCAAGATTTTGCTAGAACAACAAAGAAGAAGGTAAAATCAAACACTAGGCTACGAAGAAGAAGGTTTGCTATCCTACATCAAAAGGAGGATTGGGTTTTACATCACTGGCGGATGTGTCAAAAATATTTTTGCAAAACTATGATGGAAATTAAGGACCACCAGATGTTTATGGACAAGCTTCATATGGAATAAATATTGTAAAGAATATTTCAGCTTTGTCTAAATGGAAAGAAGGATCTTAGCTATAGAAGAAAGTATTGGAGGCTAGAGATGAAATTGATAGAGAAATTTGGTGGGGGCCCAATACAGGATCTTCTAATTTGTGGTTTGATAATTGGACAAATCTAGGATCTCTATATCAAGTACTACTAGAGGATTTCAATTTTGAAAAAATATTGGAGAACTCAAACTATTTCATTGAAGAAGGAACATGGATACAACAAAGAATCGAAGAACATCTTCCACAAGATATTGTTGAGTTTGTAAGTAAGGAGTTGGAAGTATTCGTATCAACAAAACCTTGGATCATCCTTGGTGGATGGCAATGAAGTCTGAAAGATTCTTTGAAGGAGTGCTTGGGAGATCTTTTGACAGAGAAATCAAGAACATGTTTGGTATACTAGGATGTGGATAAAGGACTACTTTGTAATATATCTTTTTTTCATATGGAGATTATAGAAGAAAATACTACCAGTAGATGAAATAATATCAAAATAGGGTATTTCTGTAGTCTCCAAATATATATGTTGTGACTAATCTAAACAGGAAATAGTTACAGATCTATTCTTGACAAGGCAATCTGCTAAGGAGATATGAAAAATATTTACTTATATTGTAGGTGTGACTGAACCATTTATACAAGTAAATCAGAAAATTGTCAAATGGTGAAAAATTAAATGTGTTGCAAAACTAAACCCAATTTACTAGGCTGCCCAAATATCATACTTTGGCTAATCTTCAAATGGAGGAACACAATATAGGGAGGAAAAATGACTAAAAAAAGAGTAATTCAGGAGATTAATTGGAATCATTACAAGATGGCAACAACCATTTTCCCCTGGCTAATACAGATTTTTACTGAGTGGGATCAGATGATTCAATTCTTTAAAAGGCACAAGATAAGGGTGAAGAGTGAAGCAGTCACATGGAAAAAACCTCTTACTGGGTGGTCCATATGTAATTTAGACAGTGCGCCTAAGGGTATGTCACGCCCCGCCTTGAGGGGTATGACTGGCACCTGGTGCCCTACTAGAACCTGAACTACTAGACTACTAAGCCTAAGCACTTCTAGTGCCTGGCTGGCTCTAACTCTGATTCACGGAATCAACGGGCTATATAGCGGTTGTAAATACAGCCTCCGGCCGACTAGGCCTATAGCCACCTGTA
>JACEIK010005009.1:16200-50291 GCA_018107945.1 Datura stramonium
AAATTCACCACAGCAACACTGTCCAAGTGCAGCCAAAACAACCACCAATACACCACCTTCACCTTATGGTAGATCCCCTTCACTTAGCTTTAGTTTAATGAAGTTTAGCTTAGTGTTTTCCTTAGTTGTTTGCTGGAAATTTGAGAGAATTTAGAGGATAAGCAGGCACCTTAATTCTAGAAACATTGAAAATAATTTGATAAGTCATGACTTAAAATATAAAGCAAGTTGGGCGGTGGCCTTTTTTAGGGCGGTGGCCTCCTTACTGCCCTACGAAGTCATGGTAAAATATTTATAACTTTTTACTCTAAACTCCGATTGTCAAGCGGTTTGGTGTTATGAAAACTAGACTCAAAGACCTTTAATTTGATAGGTTGTGGGACTTCTAATTCATTATATACTAGGAGATATGGTTATTTAAAGTTGACCCTTACTTATGAACTTCACATACTCTTTGGTTTTCCGTTCATACACATTTCCCTTGTCATCTACGGAAAATATACAACCCCTACTTCCCTTAACATATCATAAAAACATCAAATAATTACCAAAAAATTTTCAGGGTGTAACAATTTCACGTACTGACTGCATACTTTCTATGTTGTATCATTTCATGATATAAGACTCGGCTCTCAGGTTCAGCCTCAGTCTTTGACAGTTCATCAGAGTTAGTGTTTGTATATTGGTGATTACTCAGCTTTCGAGGACCAGACTATCTATCTTTCTTTATGTATTTTAGTTTTCAGCTTGTTGAATTAGTTTGGGTCTTGTCCCATCAACTCGTCAAGTTTAGAGGCTATTCAGACATATGTATGTATTCAGCTTCGAATTTTATATTCGGCCGTTATATTTAAGTTAGTCTTCCGCTATGATCTTTTTGATGGTTGTTCAGTTCTTGATTAAGTTAGATGTATGCTAATTCCATGGGTCGACTTGGGGTCTCTCGGGGCTCCTTGTCCCATGTTATGATCTCAGCCTCCGTTTGGGTCGTGACAGGAATATTTTCGTCAACTTTTAAAAACTCAAATGGTATTTAACACCTCATATCTTTCAATATCTATATGACTAAGTTAATATTGACGAAAGTACATAATCTCGGAATGGTAAGGTCATATTTGGGCCTAGAGTTTAAAATGGTCAAATGGGTATAACTGTAAGTAAAAGTTTACGGAAAAAGGATTGAAAAATGAGATAAAATAATTAAGGTGCTTGCTCGACTTATTTAAGATAATAGGTGACAAGTAGGTGCATCACTCACTTATGCTAAATGAACTAACTTTGAGGGTTGATTAGGTACATAACCTACATGAATTATTTGATCTAATGGTGGCCCAAATAAAGCTTAAAGTTGGCCCAACAAGTTACACTAAATCTAGCCTAAATTAAAGCACAAAACATCCACTAATATTGATCAAATTGTTTCCCTAAATAAGGACAAATTGTAACAACCAAATCAACCAAATGGAGGTCAAATTTGGCCCAAAATACATGATAATTCTAGCATAAATTGGGGTCTATATTAGAGTAAAAAATGGCGGCCAAAGGGCCCCTCTATAAGGACAAAACATTGATCAAATTTCAGCATAACACTTAGCCTAAAATCAGAAAATTTTGAAAGTTTTCTCCCTTTCTCTTTACTCCTAGAACAATCCACCAAGTCCCTTTCTTAGGGTTCTTGAAATTCATTCTTTATTCAAACTTTATTCAAACTTTATTCAAGCTTAAAATAAGTTAAAGCACTTTATTTCAGTTCTAATCTCCTACTTGTAGTAACAAAATCATATGGTAAGAAGCTGATAAGATATGGTAGCCCCTTCCCTAAGTTGGACACCCCAAATTTACTTGACAATTAAGAAGTTTATTTAGAATTTTCTTTTTTTATTTAGAAATTTGTAAATAAAAAAATCTTCTTCTCTTTTTGGTATATGTGTAAAGGGTACATAAGCTCTTCAAGACTATAAGAAAAGGAGAATAAAAATAGTCCTTCAAGTATGTTATTTACTATGCTCATGTTCACCTTTTTGTATGAAAGTTTGGATAGAGAAATCTTGTCATATTACTTTAAGAACTTACAGGAAGGTAATCTGAAGACGTGAGTTCAATATATTACTATTGTATTTTGGATATGGTGAATTGTGTAGGGGATATTTTTTGTATTTGTATATGGTTGAAGGCAGTNGTTGTATTAAAATGGGAAAGTAGAGTTTAGCAGTACACTATTCTATTAATGCTTATACGTACAATTTGCCCCAAAAAATATTTAGCTACTTCTTCGTAAGGTGGTGTTGTATTTAGAGGCTAATATTAGCTTCACCATGTACTTATGTTATAGATTAACTTAATAAAAGAAAGGCTAAGTTGTGCTAGGTGTAATCGCCGAAAGATATAAGATATGTTAAGGCTTTTATATTCATTGTCGACATGAATCTAGAAATAGAACTAATAATTTTTGGAAGAAGGAATTTGATAATCATGTTGTAAGGAATTTATTTTGGTAATGTGAGCCAAGTGGATTTCTTATATGAATCTTATTCTTGAAAATGAAATAGGAGTCATTCTTGTGTCTAGTTTTCCTTTTTATTATAATGCCTAATCAAGATTTAGAGAGTATAAAAGAAAAGCTTAACAAGTCAAATCCTTATTTGTATGCAATTATCGAGTTTGAGTCTTAAAAATTAATCTAGAATATCTTTTGGTAAGTTGAGCACATAGAAGCTATCATGATGAGATTTAATAACTTAACAGAAGTCATTTGATAACTTAGATCATATTAATATTATTTATGCATGAGTTGCATGTGTTAGTGAGCGCTAAGATACTACTACCATATTGAGGCTATACATATACGTCGCAAATGCACTATATAGTGTCGCCGATGCACTATTGCCATACTGAAGCTTTATTACACACACACACACACACATATATATATATNCCGTGACACGGTGCAAACGCGGAAGCTCTCTGGCTATAGTGATTCAATGTGTATTTGTGTGTGAGAGTGTGCCTTATATTATATAGCGTGTGTGTGGCATTAGTACATGCATATATTGTGTTTCTAAAAAAGAATAAAGTTGATAGTAGTTTAATAAGTCTCACAAATTTTAGTTTTCAGGTTTCATATTATAACCTGCTCTCATTTACTACTTCAACTTATTGACATAATAATTTTTCCTTGCATACCAGCATATTCATTTAAACTAGCATCCCTATTGCATGGGCGATGTTTTTTTGCATACTGGCCCAAAAAAAAGAGCCAGATAGACCTGTCAGTAGGAGCTATAGAGTCCAGGTATTTTTTTTAGCACCATTCTTCCTAGAGCTGATGAGTTAGAGGTCCAACTTTATTTTAAGCTTGTAAATAGCAAATAGATAGGTCGGGGCCCTGTATAAACTATATGGTTACTAGATATTCTTAGAGGCTTGCAGACTGGTGTTATGAGATGTCAGTATATTGTTTATGTCCTTGCCAGTCTTTTGTTTAGTTGTGGTTTAGCTTATAGCCTTGTTGTCTTGTTGTTTATTAGTTAAAGTACTATGTGGCTTTGTTATATATTTTCCGTTGCATTTATTTTATTCAGAAGAAGTGCTATCACGGCAACCTTGTCGCCCCAATTGCTACTCAAATTGTATGAATTTTAGTTGCTAGCTCGATTAAGTAAGGTATCACGTGCCGGTTACGCCTCTCTAGAATTGAGGTGTGACACAATATTTTTAGTTAAGTGAAATATTATAAAGATGAAGTTAAAGTTTGCATGAAATAATAGAAATGATTCTGATCAAGTTCCTCGAATAATTTCAAAGATTCCATGCTACTTATAACAATGATAACAGTGGCCCTTTGGAGTATAGAAAATGCACCTCTTTTTCAGCGGTATATTACTTTCCATCTAAAAGTTAATGGAGTTGAGTGTAAGAGGACAACCTTTTGAAAATCTATGATTTTCTTTTGGATATAAATTTATCCAAAACGTATTAAAAATAATTTATTAAAAAGGGTCTAACTTTTGTAATAGATTGGACTTCCTTAGCATTTAAGTTAAGAAATGCTATAGACCACAAATTTGCAATTTTTTTCACATGAATATCGTAAATATTAAGTAGATTCCATAATTTAGGAAAAGATACTTAAGTATATAGAGGTTCTCTTGACAAATTTAATTCATATACTTATAAAGATTTTAAGAAATTATCCAAATTTACCAAATTGTCAGAGTTCAGGATCTGAAAGCAGAACCCCCGACTCTTCAGTCCATCCCAATAGTCAATGAATATCCATATGTCTTCCCAGATGAACTTCCTGGTATCCCCCCAGAATGGGAAATTGATTTTTCCATCGATCTATTACCAAGCACTCATCCAATTTCCATTCCTCTATACCGAATGGCTCCTACCGAGCTTAGAGAATTGAAAGAACAATTGAAAGATCTGTTAGATAAGGGATTCATCAAGACGAGTACTTCACCATGGGGTGCGCTCGTCCTATTTGTGAGAAAGAAGGATGGCTCCCTCCGCATGTGTATGGACTACCGACAGTTGAGTAAAGTCACCATTAAGAAGAATTATCCTCTTCCCAGAATAGATGATTTGTTTGACCAGTTACAGGGGGTGAAGTACTTCTTAAAAATTGATCTAAGGTCTGGATATCACTAGGTTCGTGTTTGGGAGAGAGATATCCCGAAAACGGTTTTTAGGACTAGGTATGGCCACTTTGAATTTCTAGTCATGTCCTTCGGATTGACGAATGCTCCTGCAGTATTCGTGGACTTGATGAACAACATCTTTAGTCTGTATTTTGATCTTTTTGTGATAGTGTTTATTGCTGATATTCTGTTGTATTCCTGTTCAGAAGCCGATCACCGAGATCATTTGCAAACAGTGCTCCAAATTCTTAGAGATCATCACTTGTATGCGAAATTTTTTAAATATGAGTTTTGGTTGAATTCGGTAGCATTTTTGGGTCATGTTGTATCAGATGCTAGTATTCAGGCAGATTCATAGAAGATTGAGGTAGTAAAGACATGGCCTAGGCCTACAACTGCAATTGAGCTACGTAATTTCCTGGGGTTAGCTGGATATAATAGAAGGTTTATGAAGGGGTTTTCTACTTAGAAGCACCTCTGACCTAGTTAACTCAGAAAGCAGCTAAATTTCATTTGAATGTGGCATGTGAATGGAGTTCTCAAGAGTTGAAAAATAGATTGACATCAGCACCAATCCTAGATTTGCCAGAAGGTTCAGAGGGTTATGTAGTATATTGTAATGTTTCAGGTGTCGGATTGGGGTTTGCCTTGAAGAAAAATGGTAAGGTAATTGCTTATGCTTCGAGACAACTGAGAAAACATGAAAAGAACTACCCCACCCATGACCTGGAGTTACCTACGGTGGTTCATGCCTTGAAAATCTGGAGACATTACTTGTATGGGGTGCACGTGGACATCATTACTGATCATAAGAGCCTCTAGTATATCTTTACATAGAAGGAATTGAATCTACGGCAGCGTTGCTTGTTAGAATTTCTAAGGACTACGACGTGAATATTTTGTATCATCTGAGGAAAGATAATATCATGGAAGATTCCCTCAACCGTAGATCCATGGGGAGTTTGGCATACCTAAGGTCGGAGCAACAGGAAATGGCTTCGGAGTTGCACCGATTAGCCATCTTAGCCGTCCGGGTAATAGATTCAGGCGACAATGGGGCGATAATTCAGAATACAACAGTACCATCCCTGGTAGTGGAGGTAAAAGAGCGATAGTATGAAGATACTCAGTTAGAACAACTCATATATAATGTACAACAGGGGGAAGTATCAACTTTTGAGGTAACCTGAGACGAAATTTTAAGATGTAGGGGTCGCCTCTGCATTCTAGATGTGGCAGAACTTCGCAGCATATCATGGAAGAGGTACATTACTCCCATTATTCTTTGCACCCAGGTTCAACAAAGATGTATCATGACATAAAAGAGATTTATTGGTGCTTGGGAATGAAGAAGAGTGTAGTAGAGTTTGTGGCGCAATGCCCTAATTGCCAGCAGGTGAAAGCAGAACCCGAAAACCCGATGGATTGGCATAGGAGATAGTAGTGCCCATGTGGAAATGGTAGGCGGTTAATATGGATTTTGTGACAGGGTTACCCCGTACCAGATGCAGATTTGATTCCATCAAGGTGATTGTTGACAGATTGACGTCAGATCATTTTATGCCAGTCAAGACCACTTTCTTAGCTGAGGATTATGACGAGCTTTACATCAGGGAAATAGTTAGATTACATGGTGTCCCAGTGTCTATTATTTATGACAGAGGAGGACAATTCACAGCTAGTTTCTGGCAGTCTTTCTAGAGGGGTTTGGGAACACAAGTTAATTTGAGTACAACATTTCATCCTCAGACAGATGGACAGGCAGAACGTACAATTCAGACGCTTGAGGATATTTTATAGGCCTGTGTGCTATACTTTAGGGGCAGCTGGGATGAACATTTACCCCTTATCGAGTTCGCCTATAATAACAGTTATCATTCAACAATCCAGATGGCACCTTATGAAGCCTTGTATGGGCGGAAGTGCAGATCTCCAGTTGGTTGGTTCGAAGTTGGAGAATCAGAGTTAATTGGAACAGACATGATCCATCAGTTAGAGGAGAAAGCGAAGCTCATTAGAGAATGCCTATTGACAACTTAAAGCCACCAGAAATCTTACGTTGATGTATGGCGTAGGAACTTGGAGTTCAATGTAGATGACTGGGTGTTTCTGAAAGTCTCACCAATGAAGGGCGTAATGAGGTTTGGCAAAAAGGGTAAGCTTACCCCAAGGTTTATTAGGTCGTATCGAATACTCTGGAGAATAGGCCAGGTGGCATACAAGCTAGATTTTCCTTCAGAATTGGAATCTGTTCACCCGATATTTCATGTATCAATGTTAAGGAAGTGCATAGGGGATCCATCCCGAGTTATGCCAGTTGAGGATGTCCATATTACTGAGGAGATAGCCTATGAAGAGATACCAGTAGCCATATTAGATCGGCAGGTTCGTAGGTTAAGGACTAAGGATGTTGCCTCTATTAAGGTACTATGGAGACACAAGAATGGAGAAGAAATGACTTGAGAAGCTGAGGACAACATGAAATCAAAATACCTTCATTAGTTCCAGGCTTAGTCTAAATTATGCGGTTAAGGTAAAAATGTTGATTTAATTGTTGTTTTATGCTTTACGTTGCATGTATTGTTCAGTTGATTACAATTTTAGTGATGAAAGGGTTGTTGTGATTTCATATAAGATATTTGTACTTTACTTTTCTGTGTTTCAGGATTTTTGGATAGTCCGTATTATAGGGGAGACTCTACCAAATTTTTTCGAGAATAATAGTCCTAAAAGGGTTAAACTCCTGTAAATCAAGTAGACAATCGAGGACGAATGTTCCTAAAGGGGGGAAGATGTTACACCCCGTAAAAGTTAACGAATAGGAAGCATACCCATGGATTTGATATAAATAAAGGGAGTACGACGTGTTTAGAGAAGCCTCGGAAGTCAGGTCAAATGAGGCCAGGCCGCACAAAGCCAGCGCGATGCACCAGGCTACTGGCGCCTTTAGAGGCACATCGCGACACTAGGGTTTCCGCAATGGCCGGCGTGAGGCACCCCCAGTCCACTGCCCTCACTATATATAAAGTCCGTTCTATCAATTCAAGTCATTTATTCAATTTCCATTCGACCAGTGAAGAGAAAAAACGAGGGAATCAAATAATTTTTGCCCGTTTACGCTGCGAAACGCCGTCCAAATTCAAATTAACTTCGGGTATCGAAGTTTAAGGCTGAAGGGAACGTTACTACAAAGTATTTGTCGCGAAATTCACCTGGAAAATCGTAGCCCCATCGAGAAAAAGTTATCAGGATTTCTCCAAACTAATTTCAATATGATCACAGGCTTCAAGTAAGCATTTCTCTCTTCTGAGCTCTCGGGAAATTATACGTTTTTGACAGTGTTTCGTTCAGTTGAAGTATAGTAAATATTAATATTAAAAGTTATCGTTTCTTCTGATTTTAGTATTGAAATTAGTATTATTCTCTCAGTCAGATGATTTCAATTGAGAAAAGCTATTAAATACGAATCCGAACTCATCAGTTGATCATAAAATAGATGATTGAGGTATGTTAAGGCGAATCTCTTCGGCAAGTTAGTTTATTTAGTATCATAACTCAGTTTGAATCCCAGTAAGAATACCATAAGCATATTTATTATGATTAGTTGTTTTTATTAGTTGAGACCAGTATTCCATGTTTAGTTCGGGATTGACTATGCTTTGTATAGCCCTCCATAACCAACCCCAGGGTTACTAGCTGTGTCGACACCTGCGAGGGGCTAGATGACGTCGCTTCGAGGAGTGGTATGCTATCCGTGAGGGACGAAGATGAGGTATGAGGTCCTTATAAAGTCCATTCCATGGCTGGACTACTTCTATGTCGTATCGGCACACCCCGTCGAGTTCGGTACCCGAGGTACAGACAACACGATTCCACTGGACACAGACACAACTATAGTTCAGGGGCTGAGCGGGCTCAATTACAGACCCAGGGGACTAGTAAGACGGCTATAGTTATTAGATAACTCCGTATGACCTTGTTAGGGGTATATAGTTTAAAGTGTACTCATCAGGGCTCATGGGGGCCCCGAGTGGGTTATTTCTGTGCTGGTTGTACCTTTCGGCTTATGGGGGCCAGGTAAGATTCTTTTTTGCACTATTTATTGGTAGATTAGACAGAAGGAAGGTAAGTATATAAGTTATATTCCCATCTCTTTCACTCAATTACTTTCAGCTTATTTTAAGTTTTATTTAGTCACTTTCAGTTATTGCCTTACATATTTGGTACATATTGTACTGACGCCAATCCTTGGGGCGCTGCAATACTTGCCTGCAGGTGTAGATAGATGAGGACATTTTCCCTCTTAGCTTTCAGCCAGGGTTGTCAGAAAAGTCGAATCCTTTCCTCCAGAGCTTGTAGATAGAAAGTTTACTTCTTTTGATTGCACAGTTTTGGGTAGGCCGGGGCCCTGTCCTGACCATCATATTACTCCTAGAGGCTTGCAGATTGTTTCTATTTCCCTGTGGTTAGCTTTTGATGGCCGTGTGGTGCCCATGTGTGTTTTAGTTTACGTGTTGGCCGTGTGGGGCCTTGTTTAGCTATCAGTTAACGGCCTTGTCGGCCATAGTTTAGTTTAGCACTGGATTTACTTTACAGTCATAACTAAACATCATGGTGATCTTGTCGGCCCGCATAGGATTCTCTGTTATTGCCTATTTCTTGTTAGCTATTTTCTTTTACGGGTGGCTATAAGGCTTTGTCGGTCAGAGGTTGTATTTACCGTCGAGATATAGCCCATTGTTTTCTTGAATTGAGGAGTAAGCCTGCACCAGGAGTGCACAGGCCTAGTTAAGTCAGTTAAGATCCTAGTAGGGCACCAGGTGCCCGTCATGCCTCCCAAGGTGGGGTGTGACATTAGTAGAGTCTAGTTTTGAGAGAGGCCAGGCCTTGGACCTTGTATCGACTAATCTATATACTTTAGTCATTCATAGACAGTCAGTTGATGCGTTCCTCTCTTAAAACTTTAATTTTACCAATGGGTCCCTTTTTGTACGAAAAGAAACTTTTATGAAAATCCTTTCAGTTTTATGTTTTACGTATGTATCCAGATAGATATTCAGTATGTGATTCAGGTTTAGGTGTTGGATCCTAGTTTCATGCCGTTACAATGGTACGCTCTATCACGCGCCATCTTGGGAGGCATGACTAGCACCTAGTTCTACAATGCAAAGCTGGGCATATGCACTTCTGGTGCTTGCGAGCAACACATAATCAAGAAAACGAATAGTTATATCTCGGCTATAAACATAGCCTTAGTCTGATAGGGCCGCACAACGAACCTGCATAAAGACAGCTAACCCAATAATCACAATAATGAAAGGATCTTATGCGGGTCGACAAGACCACCATGTTGTTTAAGTCATAAAATAAGGAAGACAGGAAGTTATATATAAACTACAACCGACAAGGCTGCTAACAAATATCTACACTAGGCCCCACACGGCTAACATACAAAACATAACACATATAGGCCCCACACGGCCAACAACGAACAACTAGCTAGTAACTATAGTCTGCAAGCCTCTAAGAGTGAAATAACGATCGGGACAGGGCTCTGACCTACCCAAAACTATATAACAGAATAAGAAAATCTTCTCTAACTGGAAACTCCAAAGGAAGGGAGTTGACCAATCTACTGACCCTGAGTAGCTACTAAGGAGGTTCTGAAACTCATCTGTATGAACCTGCAGGCAAGTATGTCGTGCCCCAAATGTGGGCATCAGTATAATATGTACCGAATATGTAAGGTAGTACCACAAATAAATGAATGAAAAAAATTTGAAGAACTGGAAGTAATTAGCAACAGGAATCAGAATTTAACCTGTGCAGTTAAAGAACTAGAAGTAATTAGCAATAGGAATTAGAATCTAACATGGGCAATGTAATAATCATAAGCTACAACTAGTAGATAATAGTCAAACAATAACATAACCATCCCCCCATAAGCCTAGAAGTTACAACCAACACAGAGATAACCTACATGGGCCCCCATAGTCCCCGTCATGTGTCAATTAGTCTATATACCTCTATTGGTACCTCTAAGGCCCCACATGCGACTGCAACTATGTCTCGAGCACACCAGGCCCTGGTGAGGGTTAACAGTGCCATCTTTTCATAGAAGGAATTCATAGAGACTCCAGTGTTTTCCTGAAGGCTTTACTTTAGTTCTTTCAGACAATTAATAGCTCTATAAGCAATACTGCAGCTTTGTAAGAAATTCATGTTTGTAGTTCTGTAAGCAGTCTATAGCCTCATAAGTGATAGCAGAATCATAGCTCCATGAGCAATTTATAGTTCTACAAGTAATTCATACGAATAGCAGTACCTCAACTATTCATGGAGAGAGGTTGTACGAAATACAATCAACCCTAACCAAGGATACTACACTATAATCTCAATTCTATTTGTAACGACTAACTAAAACATTCAAATTCTTAAGTTACTACAGAAGCACAAGTAGTATCGGTGTTATGATGAGAATAACTTGTCGAAGAGATTAGCTTTAACATACCTTAATCATCTAATTCCGTTCACCCAATCAGTTCCAACCTAAAGCTGGTGATTCCTCCAAATTGCAGCCCTTACGCTATAACTTGTGGATGTTTAGGACTTAATTAGAAGTGATTTCTACAAGTTCTACTTGGCGGAACTCTGACAATCCGAGGTAGATTTCAAGAAGTAACTCCATAGGAAAGTTCCTCGTATTCCCGGAACTTGTTATCCAAGATGAATTTGCATTTTAACGGAGTTTAACAACATAATTTTGCTTAAATCAGATGAAAAGTTGGAGGGTAATATCATACTGTCGAGGGTCTGTTCTTGGGAAATAATTCAAATGAATTAGATTTGAACTTAAAACACACACACACACACACACACATATATATATATATAGACACAAACACACACACACGTTGAGGCGGTGGCTAAGGGCGCAACGTGCCACCAATTGCGCCATGCCACGGGCACGATGCGCCAGCCATGGTGCAGGGCAGCCTGTGCGGTGTGGCGCCCAGTGTGTCCTGCCTCCAGCCCCGGCCTCCTGCTCGCTCGACAACGTGCTCACACGATTCTCCCTTGAGTCCTTTCCCGAATGCATCATACTCTGAAACCTTCAACATGCGTACACATGTTTCAGTTAACCAACAAAGACTTACGTGGTGTAACACGCTCGGGCCAGAAATGTCATTGGATCATGGTCTCACCTAGGCCCTAGGATGGAGTGTTACAAACTTGGTATCAGAGCCCTGATTGATGTGTCCTGGGGAGTCTGTGAAGTTGTGTCTATTAGAGTTTTACTTATAGGTGTTTAGTGTGCCACACTTATAATAGGGAGGCTACTAGATATTTACGGAGGCTGTACGACATTTAAAATAGGCTATTATTCTTTCACACTCTAGATCATATTATAAAGTGAACTCTTAGAATTGAATCCAACTCGTCGTTAGTGCAAATTTCAACTTTCGATCTTGAGAATGGCTCCAAAAGAAAAGCGTACAGTCGGCTAGAAGGCAAGTTCTAGTGCTAATATATTAGCAGAGAGAGAGAGGCTAGTGAGTTGCCTTAAACCCAGGGGATGCATACTAGATCACGGGGTCATTCAGTCGGCCCCCCAGATAGGCTGTAATCCCCTCCCACAATAATAGCCCAGTGGGGAATCTAGAGTTCTTCTCTCAGCATCCTAGTGCTTTATATGAAAAGTTTAGGAGAGCAATCTAGATGCTCACTGACTCATTGTAGCTCAGTTCTAGCGTCAGAAACCAGTTTCTATCCTTGTTAGTGTCACTCCCCAAATCTGGGGTGGCGTGACTAGCACCCTATACCTCACTTGACTGAGCTAGCCACTGAAACTCTTACAATTCGAAAAGCAACTAGGAAGCCTAGACTTCCATGATAACATGACTATAGTATAAGTTAATAAATTGACAACCTCAAAACATGCATATATAAGACTAATAAGCTGCAACTACCTCAGGGACTAAACCATGAACTATACACAACTAAATAAAAGGCTGACAAGGCCATAAATCACATACTAAAAACCCATACAAATGGCTACAAGCTTTTAAGAGTAACATGACTGACATGTAGTCAGGACAGGGCCCCGACCTTCCCATCTGCTATACACATACTCAAAAGTAAGACTGGTCCAATAACTCTTCATCTCTAGGAAGAAATTAGAGCTTATCAAAACTGTTGAACTCTGTAGCTCCTATTGGAGAGGTTTATTTGGATCTCGATATCAGTCTATAAGAAAATGCACCATCCCCCAAGAAATAGGGACGTTAGTATGAAAGAAAGTACTAGTATGTAAGGCAGAAATATTACTTAAGTAAGCTGAAAATGGTAACTGAGAGCAGGATATAATATGAAACTTGAAAACTGAAATATGTGAGACTCATTAAGCTTTTATCTCCTTTACTCTTTTAAAAAATAAACTCAACACACACTTCAACTCATATTGTAATGTGCGCTGAGTACTCTTTATGCCTTTACTCACTTTTTGTATATATATAATGACCTCAATATGGCAGTAGCACCCTGACGCACACTAACACAAGCAACCTAAGCATATATAGTGCCTCAATATGGTGGTAGCACCTTGGTGCATACTAACTCACACACATATACATAGTGCCTTAATATGGAAGTAGCGCCTTAGAGCACACTAACTCATGAATATAAATATATATAGTGCCTAAATATTCCAATAGCGCCTTGGTGCACACTAACACATGCATAAAAAGTATTATTAAAAAGATTAATTTTTATAGCCACTTTTGTTAGTTATTAAGACTCTTGTTTGCTACCTCCATTGGACTTAAATTGAAAAGGTATTATTTCGTACTCAACTTAACCATTCGATATGAATAAGGACCTAACTTGATAAATTATTATTTTATACTTCTAAATATTGATTAGGGGTCACAATAAAAAATGAAACTTGATAAAGAAAACTTTCACTTCAAGATTCATGCTTGCAAAGAAATGAGAAACCTTAACATAACTTGTTTCTTTCAATGATTATGCCTAGAAAAACTTGGACTTTTTTTAATCAAGTTAATGTAATATATAGGTTAATAATTAAGCTAATATTAGCCCTTGAACACAACTCAACTTCACCAAAAGTAGATAAATAATTTCCAGACAGATTGTATTCATGGACGTAACTTTGATGGTGTATTGTCACACTCTCCTTTGCCATTTCAACACCACATATACTTTCATCAACATACTTCACCCAAAAATAGAAAACACACAAAATAGCCCCAACAAAAAGCATAACAACTGAAACACCATAACAACATATTGAATTCACATCTTCCAATCACTATCCCGAGTGTTCTTAATAAAATTACAATGAGATTTCTCCATCCAAAATTTCATACAAAAGAATGAACTTTGGTAGAGTACTTAACACACTTAAAAGGGAGTTTTTATCCTCTTTTTTCTTATAGGCTTGAAGAGCCTAAGAATTTCTGCCCAAAAAGAGAAGAGAGAACTACTTAAAATTGACACAACATTATGTGTTTAATTTGGGGAAGGGGATGACATACTTCATCAAATTCTTATCACATGATTTTCAAGATATATGAAGAGTAGTAACACTAAAATCATAACATTTTTACTCACCTTAGGTGGTAAAGAGGCATTTGTTCTAGGAAGAAAGAAAGGGAGAGAATTTGGAGAATTTTTCAGATTATTGGCTAAGTATGAATGCTGAAATTGTTCATTCTATTGGGACTTATAAAGTACCTTTATGACCGATATTTTGGACCCATTTTTGGACCTAAATTTGGGATAAAATGGGTCATGGTTTTTGGGGCAATGTAGACCTTCATTTGAGCCTTCTATTGGTTGATTTGGTGGCTGCAAATTTGTCTCTATTCTGGGCTACAATTTGATTAATATTGGTAGTTGCCTTTGTATTCATTTGGGGACAGCTTTTAGGGTCACTATTTAGGCCAACTTTAAGCTCCATTTGGGCCACTATTAGGCCCTATAACTTATGTAGTTTCTACTCCAACTTGGTTCCCATAATATGGTTCATTTAGTGTAAGTAGGTGATGCACCTAGTTGTCGAATAAGTCAAACAAACACCTCAATTATTTTATCCCATTTTTCAAACCTTCATCCTTAACTTCAACTTAACAATTACATACATTTTTCCGTTTCAAATCTTGGCCCAAATATCACCTCATCATCTCGAGGTTAAGTGCCTCCGTTGATATTAACTTAGTCGTATATGTGTTATAATTAGGCTAACACCTCCCGTATATGGGAATTTGTCAGTATGAGCCCTCCAGTTTTCACAGGGTCCAGGGTGGAGGAACATCCTCAGGACTTTATAGATGAGATCAAGAAAATTCTTTAGGTCATGCATGTTAGTGAAACAGAGGGTATTGAGCTCGCCTCTTATCGGATAAAGGGCGTCGCTAAAACATAGTACGAGCAGTGGGAGATGTTCTGGGAGGATGATGCATCCCCAGAAGTATGAGATGACTTTATTGAAGCTTTCATGGATCACTTTCTACCCCTAGATCTAATGGAGGCTAAGGCCCTAGATTTTATGAATCTCGGGCAGGGCTATATGAGCTTGAGGGATTAAAACCACAAGTTTATTCAGCTAGTCCAGTTTGCTCCGAAGATGGTCACCACTATGTGGGCCCGGATGTGCAAATTTGTTTATGGCCTTGGAAGGACCCTAGAAGGAAAGTGTGCCAAAGCCTTGCTTTACAAGGACATGGACATAGCTTGGCTAATTGTCTATGCCCATCGGACCGATGATATAAAGTTAGCAAACATGCTTGACCAAGAACAGCGCTAGAGAAAAAAGGCTAGATCAATGTCACGACTCGAACAGGGGCCTTGATCATAACACGCGAAAAGGAGCCCCGAGAGACCCCAAGTTGACCCATGGCATAAGAATGCATGTAATCTCAATCAAGAAACTGAATAATCAATAAAAACAATTATAGCGGAAGTCTAACTTCAACATAACACCAGAATACGAAATCCAAAGCTGAAACATACATATGTCTGAAAAGCCTCTAAGCATGACGAGTTGATGGGACATGACCGAAACTAACTCAACAAAACTGAAACTGAAATACATAAAGGAAAGCTTAATAGTCTAGTCCTCCATAAATGAGGACTCACCCACGATAAGAGTGCTAACCCTGATAAGCTGACCATGAGCAGGGCTGAATCTGAGAGCTGGGTCCTATATCATGAAACGATACAACATAGAGTATGCGGTCAGTACGTGGAATGTACCGAATATGCAAGGTAAGTAAAACCCCTATAGTAAATAATATAATTCAAAGAAAATGCATAAGGTAACATAACCATAAGAATATAGGAGTAGGGCTTGCATGCATTCTTTTTGAAATCATGATCTCTTCATAACATAACATAACATAACTTCGTAACATCATAAATGAATTGATTGACTCAAAGCTGAATTATGACATTTATAAGTAAAGTTGCACATTGAGTGAATCCTACTTTAGAACATGCATTTACATAAATCTTTTAAGTAGTGAAACATGACTATCTAAAATCATGAGGAACAACGGGAGACTTGTCTTTTAACCGACATACAACGATAGACCTTACAGGTCCCAACTATCACACTCAAGTGGGTAGAGTCGTCAAAAGCCTTGCCAGGGCTAGGGACAATACCATGATATCGATATCAAGCTGAAAGCCCATCCTGGCAGGGGAAGCTCACAAGGGAGGTCCCAAATTCATAATGTATAAACCTACATTTGCGTGTAGTTTTGATGCGTTGGGTGATCAACCCTTAGCCTACTAGGTGCTATACATTACTCCCAAAACATGCATATACTCTACATTGTTTTATAATGAAGCTCAACATCATCTATTAACGAAGCACAACGATCAAGTACATCTTAAATATGAAATCATGCATATGAGAAGCTTTAGCTCAATACATACCACAAGCTGAAAACATAATTGGAAGCCTTCGCTCAAAAACCATGTGGTAGCATAGAAAAACATTAACTCAAAACATACCACTAGCTGAAAATATAATTGGGGGTCTTTGCTCCAAAACAATGTGGTAAGCTTAGTTCGGGAAAATCATCATTCATACTTAACATATGGAATTGCCCAAAGCTTTATTATACTTAGAATTACTCAATTCTTATCGAAAACATAATTGTAAACATGGGTAGCTTCAAAACATGCTTTTCATCATAATATCTCATCATCATCATCTACTCATCACAAATCTCATCTTTGATGAACATCTCATCCATGGGATTTTAATTCATAAAGATAAAATCATGATGTTAAATTAAAAACATTATAAAATTTGCCCATGCTTCCTAATTCAATTGTAGAATCATAATCAAATCATACCCATGTATAGAAATAGAATATTCATGCATTTGGATTAAAACAACATGGATTAGACATAGAATTTCATACTTTAGAGAGGGATTTGTCATGGTTGTGAAAGAAATCACTCATTCATAACCCTACATACATGTTGGTAGCTGATTCTAACACTTCTTTGAATGCCCAATAGAGAACTGAAGGAAATTGAGGAACAATAGCTTGATGACCCTCACAAATCTGTTTACCTTGCATGCATGAATGAATAAGGCCTAAAATGAACTTAACCCCTTTAAAAGTCACTATTCATAACTCAAAACATCGTAGTTTAGGGCCTAGGAACTTAAGAATTACAGAAAAGCCCTTACTAAATTCGTAGAAAATAACTGTCAGGGTCCCAACGAGGGACCTAATGACTCGTGGTCCTAGGTCACGACTCGTGGCTTAGCTCATTAGGTTCATCATTCAAAAGGTCACCTGGGACATTAATGGGCATTCTCACGACTTGTTGCTGGTGACCACGACATATGGTCACCACCCGTTAGGTAAACTGCCTCCACTCTTCTCTTTAACATTTCCCTCACCCCACGACTGACCTAACGACTCGTGGGGTCTAACCACGAGTAATGGTCATGTCTATGGGAATCCTTTTTCCCCCAATTCTAGAACTTCCTCACTGGCCTACCCACGAGTCTCGTCATGACTCGTGAAATGCACCAACGAGTCATCGCACGACTCGTTCTATGCCTGGTGCCAGTTTTTAAAATTTTCTCCGTTTCAACTCTCGGGTATAACAATATCTCTCCCTTCAAAACATTCATCCTTGAATGTTGGAAAGCACATAGAAAAGCAGAGATATTTAATTATCATATTCAAATTCTAATCATTTAAACTGAAAACTAACGGAATGAATACCTCCGATTCAACTGCACAGCTGAACTGAATTCACGAATCATACATTCATCCACATACATAAAAGAAACTTGCACACATGAACTGAACATCAAGCTAAATAGAGTTTTAGGGCAAAACTGATACCTCAAGCTAAAATTGAGTCGGTAGAGAACAAATATAGGTATCTAGCCATCATATCATCTTCGTCCTCCCATGTAGCTCCTTCAATATGCTGACTCCTCCATAACACTTTAACTGAATCTACTTCCTTGTTCCTTAGCCTTCGAACTTATCGATTAAATATTTCCACCGGAACCTCTTCATAGCTAAGGATGTCTCTCACACCAACACTTTCCACCAGGACAACTAAGGCTAGATCACCTAAACACTTCTTCAAAAGCGATACATGAAATACAGGATGCACAGAAGCTAATTTCGAAGGCAACTCCAACTCATAAGCCACCTTGCCAACACGTCTCACTATCCGGTACAGGCCGATATAGCGAGGACTAAGTTTCCCTTTCCTTCCAAAGCGCATCACTTCCTTCATGGGAGACACCCTCAGAAATACCCAGTCATTGACTTCAAATTCTAACTCTCTTATTCTCAAATCCGCATCAAACTTTTGGCGACTCTGGGCAGTTTTCAACCTGTCTCTTATAAATTAAACCTTAGTCATTGCTTCATGAACTGAATCCGGCCCTATAATTTCCGTCTCACTAGCCTCAAACCATCCAATGGGCGATCTACATCTCTGCCCATAGAGAGCATTGAATGGCGCCATCTGAATACTATAGTGATAGCTGTTATTGTAGGCAAACTCGATCAGGGGAAAGTGATCATCCAAACTACCTTTGAAGTCCATCACGCATGCTCTCAACATGTCTTTGAGAGTCTGGATTGTCCGCTCCGATTGACCATCCATTTGCAGGTGAAATGTTGTGCTAAGCTAAATTTGTGTACCGAATCCTTTTTGGAACGACTTGCAAAACTGAGAGGTAAATTGAGTACCTCCATCTGAAATGATGGATAAGGGTACTCCATGCAATGGAACCAACTCCCATATATATAGTTTGGCATAATCCTCCGCCGCACCCATGGTTTTGACCGGTAGAAAATGAGCACCCTTAGTCAACCTGTTTACCACCACCCAAATGAAGTCATATTCTCGGTGAGTATGAGGTAATCCTATTATAAAATCCATATTAATCTCTTACCACTTCAAAGTGGGAATGCTATATCCTGAAGTACGCCTCCCGGCCTTTGATGCTCAACCTTTACTTATTGATAGTTCGGGCACTTGGCTACAAATTCTGCAATATCCTTCTTCATGCCTTTCTACCAATAGATTTTCCGTAAGTCACGGTATATCTTGGTGGCACCTAGATGGATAGATTACCTGAATCCATGAGCCTTATGCAACTTCTGGCTCCTCAAATCACCCACGTCCAAAACATATAAGCGACCCTGGTATCGAAGCACACCATCTCCCCCTTGGGAGAAGACCTCTACCTTCTGACTTTGAACGACTTCCTTCAACTTTACCAGAATTGGATCCTCTTCTTGTCTAGCTTTCACATTAGTCACCAAGGACGACTCTGATCCTTTCTGGACAACAACACCGCCATTAGTCGAGTCAACCAACCTAACTCCCAACCTTGCAAGTCTATGCACATCCCTCACTAACTCCTTTTTCCCTTCATCCATATGGGATACACTTTCCATAGAGAGTCTACTAAGTGCATCCCCTACCACATTAGCCTTATCCGGATGATAAAGAACACTCATATCGTAGTCCTTGAGTAGTTCCAACCACCTCCTTTGACGAAGATTGAGATCTTTCTTCGTGAACACGTGTTGTAAGCTCTTGTCGTCTGTATATACATCCACGTGAACCCCATACAAGTAATGTCACCATATCATCAGGGTGAATACCACCGCGGCCAACTCAAGATCATGGGTCGGGTAATTCTTCTCATGGACCTTCAACTGTCTAGAGGCATATTCTATCACTTTCCCATGTTGCATCAATACACACCTGAGTTCGATTCTTGAAGCATCACAATACACCACGAATCCATCAGTACCCGCGGGCCGGTTCAACACCAGTGCTAAGGTATGTTGGGTCTTCAACTCTTGGAAGCCCTTATCACACATCTCTGACCATTGGAATTTCACCTTCTTCTAAGTCAACTTGGTCAAAGGTGCTGCAATAGATGAGAAACCTTCAAGAAACCTCCGATAGTAGCCAGCCAAACCCGAGAACTCTGAATATCCAAAGGATTCACCGGTCTAGGCCAATTCTTTATCGCCTTGATTTTCTGAGAATCTACCTTTATGCCCTCACTTGATACCAGATGGCCCAAAAAGGCTACGCAGTTCAACCAGAACTCGCACTTGCTGAACTTGGCATATAATTGACGATCCTTGAGAGTCTGAAGCACTACTCTAAAATAAGCAGCATGCTCGTCCTCGCTCCTAGAGTATATAAGGATGTCATCAATGAACACGATCAAAAACGTATCTAGGTATGGCTTGAACACCCTATTCATCAAGTCCATAAAAAGTTGTAGGAGCATTTTTTAGTCCAAAATACATAACTACAAACTCATAATGACCATATCGCGTCCTGATGACTTTCATCGGGATATCACTCTCCTGAACTCTGAGTTGATGATACCCGGATCTGAGATCTATCTTTGAGAAACACTTGGAACCCTGAAGATGGTCAAACAAGTCATCGATACTGGGAAGAGGATACATGTTCTTGACACTAACTTTGTTTAATTGCTGATAATCAATGCACATGCGTAGGGAACCATCCTTCTTTCGGGCAAATAAGACTAGTGCACCCCAAGGAGACTTTCTCGGTCTAATGAACCCCTTATCTAACAAGTCCTTCAACTGCTCTTTCAACTCTTTTAGCTCGGCTGGAGCCATCATGTAGGGAGGAATAGATATATTCTGGGTGTCAAGAAGAAGGTCAATACCAAAATTGATCTCCCGTTCAGGAGGAACACCTGGAAAATCATCAGGAAAGACCTCTGGATACCCATGTACTACTGGAACTGACTGGATAGTCGAGGTCTAGGACTCAACATCCTTAACCCTAATTAGATGGTACACACAACCCTTAGAAATCATCTTTATAGCCTTAAGGTAGGAAATGAAATGACCTACAGGCACAACTAAACTACCCTTCCATTCTAAGATTGGCTCACTTGGAAATCTGAACTCTACTGCTCGGGTACTATAGTTAACTAAAGCATAGAATGCAAATAGCCAATCCATGTTGAGAATCACATCAAAATTGGTCATGGCTAACTCTATCAATTCTGCTGAGGTGACCTTCTGAAGGACTGAGACTGGGCAACATCTATATATCCGTCTAGCTGTAACTGAGTCACCCACTGGAGTAGAAACTGAAAAGGGTTCTAACAAGACATCGGGACTAACTTCGAAACTACTAGCCACATATGGTGTCACAAAATACAAGGTAGCCCCCGAATCTAACAAAGCATAAACATCAATATGGAAAACTCGTAACATACCAGGGCCTACATTCGAGGAGACCTCCTGCTCTTGACGAAATGCTAAGGCATAGAATCTGTTCTACAGCTGACTGCTAGCTTTTCTAGTAGATGCCCTCTAATGTGCTGAGCATGCGGGAGGGGCTGCTGAAATAGAAGTTGGGCCTCAGCCCCATACCTAATCCTATCTCGCTATTGGGAAATATCTAAGAATGTGTCCGATCTTCCCACACCTGAAACAAGCACCTGAACCTGCTAAGAATTGTCTTGTGTGTCCCCGACAACATTTGCGATAAGCTGGGATGCTAGAATTTACGGGTCGGCTGCTCTGACCCCTCGAGCCTTATGATCGCCCTCTCTAATAATCTCTAGGCATGGATGGCACACTCAACGCCGAAGATGTCGGGGCTGATGATCTCTGGTGAGTCTACTATCGGTACCCACCACCTGACCTCGGTAGGGAGAATCTATGGTCATCGGTCCTTGCCCTTTTGGCTTCCCAATCTCTCAGATGTGCCGCCTCCATATGCTGGGCAAACAACACTATCTGTGGGAAATCCATATCTTGATGGAGCATAGCAGTCCTACAATCTTTGTCCAAATAGCCCGCCATTCCACGGACGAACCTTCTCACCCGCGCCCTCTAATCGGCTACCAACTCTAGGGCATATTTTGATAGGCGAGTGAACTCAAGGGCATACTCTTGTACTGTCATTCTCTCTTGCTTCAAATTCATGAACTTAGCTACCTTCAACTCCCTCATCTCACGAGGGAAGAACCGTTCTAGAAAGGCAACATGGAACTCTTCCCAAGTGACAATACCTACTCCGACAACCCTGCTATACCTCCATTGGCGGAACTAGATATGCGCGACCTCCTTCAACTGGTAAGAGGCCAAATCTGCGCACTCAACTCCATTCACCCCCATGACTTGGGTGATCTTCACTATCTCATCTATGAACTCATGCGGGTCCTTATCTACCTTGTACCTAAGGAAATCCGGCGAGTTCATCCTCAAGAAGTCTCTAAATCGAGTTTCCGCTACATTGCCATTCTGTGGAACATGCGCAACGACCTGTTGATTGACCTGAGCGGTCAAGGCCTGCGGAAGCATCTGAATAGCGGCCTAAAACTCAGCATGAGCGACTAGCTCCGATGCCTGGTGCTCCTGAACTCGTGGGGCTTGCTGGTGCCCACTACCATTACCATCCTCACGGCCTTCACCATTCCTGTTTCTCCTACAATTCATTCATCAAGGAGACATGATTCTGCAATCGCAAATAGCATGAATTAGAAGGATAGAAAGACTTTTCATTGCACGACATAAATCATGAAAGAAGGGAACATTTCCTAAATGTCTCATAGCCTCTTAGTCATAACTGTGGCTCGCTTCACACCCATGAAAAAGAATCTACTTAACGTAGCTTTCAGAAACCCTAGGACACTTCAAACCTATGGCTGTGATACCAAGTTTGTCACGACCTAAACAGGGGCCCGGATAGTAACATGGGATAAGGAGCCCCGAGAGACCCCAAGTCTAACCATGGCATAAGCATGCATCTAATCTCAATCAAAAAACTGAATAATTGATAAAAATAATTATAGCAAAAGTATAACTTGAACATAACATCAGAATACGAAATACGAAGATGAATACATACGTATGTCTGAAAAGCCTCTAAGCATGACGAGTTGATGGGACAGGACCCCAACTAACTCAACAAAACTGAAACTGAAATACATAAAGGAAAGCTAAATAGTCTAGTCCTCGGGAAATGAGGACTCACCCATGATAAGAGTGCTAACCTTGATAAGCTAACTATAAGTGGGGCTAAATCTGAGAGTTGGGTCCTGTATCATGAAACGATATAGCATAGAGTATAAGGTCAGTACGTGGAATGTACCAAATATTCAAGGTAAGTAAAACCTCTAAAATAAATAAAATCATTCAAAGACAATGCATAATGTAACATAACCATAAGAATCTGGGAGTAGGGCTTGCATGCATTCTTTCTGAAATCATGATCTCTTCGTAACATAACATAACTTCATAACATCATAACTGAATCGAAGAACTCAAAGCTGAATTATGACATTTATAAGTAAAGCTGAAGATTGATTCAAACCTTCTTTAGAGCATTTACATAAATCTCTTGAGTAGTGAAACATGCATATCTGAAATCACGAGGAAGAATGGGAGATTCGTCTTTTAACTGACATACCATGATAGAGCTTATGTGGTCCCAACTATCACACTCAAGTGGGTAGAGCCATCCAAAGCCTTGCCAAGGCTAGGGATGATACCATGATATTGATATCAAGCTGAAGGCCACTCCTGACAGGGGAAGCTCACAAGGGAGGTTCCAAAGTCATAATGTATAAACCTACACTGGCGCGTAGTTCTGAGGCATAGGGTGATCGACCCATAGCCTACTCACTATTAGACATTACTTCTAAAACATGCATATGCTCTACATCATTTTATAACTAAAGTTAACATCGTCTATTGACAAAGCTCAATGATCAAATACATCTCAAATATGAAAGAATGCATATGAGAAGCTTTAGCTCAAGACATACCACAAGCTGAAAACATAATTGGAAGCCTTCGCTCCAAAACCATATGGTAAGCTATGAATAGGAAAACTTTAACTCAAAACATACCATAATGTGAAAATATAATTGGGGGTCTTTGCTCCAAAACCATGTGGTCAGCTTAGTTTGGGAAAGTCATCATTCATACTTAACATATGGCATTGCCCAAAGCTTTATTATACTTAGAATTACTCAATTCTTATACAAAAACATAATTGTAAACATGGGTAGCTTCAAAACATGCTTTTCATCATAATATCTCATCATCATCATCTACTCATCAGAAATATCATCTTTCATGAACATCTCATCCATGGACTTTTAATTCATAAAGCTAAAATAATGATGTTAAATTTAAAACATTATAAAATTTTCCAATGCTTCATAATTCAATTGTAGAATCATAATAAAATCATACCCATGTATAGAAAAAGAAGATTCGTGCATTTGGATTGAAACCCCATGGATTAGACATAGAATTTCATACTTTAGAGAGGGATTGGGCATGAGTGTGAAAGAAATCACGCATTCATAACCCTACATGCCTATTGGTAGTTGATTCTAACACTTCTTTGAATGCCCAATAGAGAATTGAAGGAAATTGAGGAACAATAGCTTGATCACTCTCACAATCTTGTCTACCTTTCATGCATGAATGAATCAGGCCTAAAATGAACTTAACCCCTTTAAAATTCACTATTAATAACTCAAAACATCATAGTTTAAGCCCTACGAACTTAAGAATTATGGAAAAGCCCTTACTAAATTCACAGAAAATAACTGTCAGGGGGTCGAAACGAGGGACCTAACGACTTGTGGTCCCAGGTCACGACTCATGGATTAGCTCGTTAGGTTCACTACTAAAAAGGTCACCTGGGCTCTTAATGGGAAAACTCATGACTCGTCGCTGGTGACCATGACTCGTGGTCACTACCCTTTAAGTAAACTGCCTCCCCTCTTCTCTTTTACTTTTCCCTCACCCCACAACTGACCTAAAGACTCATGGGGTATGACCATGAGTCGTGGTCATGTATGTGGGAATCCTTTTCCCCCAATTCAAGAACATTCTCACTAGCCTCCCCACGGGTCTCCTCATGACTCATGGGCTGCACCAACGAGTCATCCCACGACTCTTTCTGTGCCTAGTGCCAGTTTTTAAACATTTCTCCGTTTCAACTCTCGGGTCTGATCTTTGGGCTCCCGAGCGTATAACAATCAACCAGTCATGATGGTAGTTATAGAGATGGAAAAAACTAACCTACATTTCACTAGTGAGAGTCAAGTCTTTCTCCATCCACAACCAATGTTTTCTCCTAGAGCTCCAAGCATGACCGGCTAGGCTAGGTCAGTTAGACAGAGCTTCAGGATCTTAGTCATGGGCCAACGTGAGGAAATACCTAGGAGTGTGTCGAAGGGCGAGCAAATTAATGTCTCATGGTTTTATGATTTTTCAACACTTAAAACATAGAAAATATGCTAACACTTAGGCATATTTATGTGGATATGAGGTGTTTTTTGTTCACTTTTCAAGGAAAACAAGTTCCAGGAATTGAATTTTAAGAAATAGTGGAAAAGTGCAGAAAATGCATCTGATGGGTCTCAAGTGGCTTGGTTAAGGGACCCACCAGAGCCATAGCGAAAGCGAGCCTTCGTAGGGAAATTGTCAGAAAAGAGTGGAAAAGTGCAGAAAGTAGATCTGACGAGTCTCAACACGAATCGTACCATATTGGTATGAGTTTTCCAGAGCTCCCATGATGAGGAATTAGAGAAGTGTAAAGATCACACCTTCAAGGAACGAACAGGTACCATGGATCGTACTAGCATAGTATGACTCGTACTAGCATAGTATGACTCGTATTGATGACACATAGTGTGTGATTAGAGAAAGTTAAATTCAGGATTTCTAACCATGACCAGAAGTCATGATTCTTGGTAGCACACCACGAGTCATTATCATGACCCAATTCTACACCTTGGACGTGACACGGTACTTGGTGCCACAAGTGACCCCAAGCTAATCCATGGTTTAACGTCACACCGGTAAACTAAAACAACATAGCGGAAGCTAAAAAGATAATTGAATAAACTGATTTTTGAAATAAGATCCGTCTGATAAAAATAATGACAACTTATGCAAGTAATATAAAAAAAGATAAACAATACAATGTCTAATAGCCAACTAAGAACTGACAAGTTGCTGGGACAAGTCCCAAGCTTACTTTAAAATATGAAGACAAGAATTGAAATGGAACCAAAGCCTCGTTCTCGAAAAATGAGCACTCACCAAGATAAAGCTGCTGAAATTGCCTGAGGAGAATTACTATTGTTGTTGTGACTGAGAACCTGCACTTGTATCATAATACGATAGAACATGGAAATATGAATCAGTACTTTGAATGTACTGAGTATGAGAGATGTAAGTAAAAAAATAAGAGTAAATAACTGAGTTGACATGATATGAAATGACCAACTATAAACTGATGAGTATTGTGATATAACTGTAATAGTGTAAGTACAAGCATTGACTGATGGTTATAAACAGATCTGAAACCTGAATAACTGAACTGAGTTGAAACTAAGATTGAGTTGTGCTGACAAGACTTACTGTGCTGATACTATGGGAGCAACCATAATTGATATGTAAACACGTGAGCTAAACGTAGAATCCCATGTATACCCCCCATCAGAGAAGGCCCACTATACCTTGCCAGGGTATAGTATCTGAATTAGGTGATCCCTGTCTGAGGCCCATTTGGGATAAAAAAACTTACGGTGGAAACATAGTTCTAGGAACCTGGGTGTGTTGAACCCAGCCCGCTCAGTGCTATGTATTACTCCCACTGGAGGCCCTAACTATGACTGCTAGGCTGATAGAACGTAACTGATGTTCCAACACTTAAGTCAGGAATGCTTATCTGGAAGTACCCTGAGAGTCTAAAGCACCTGATAACTAGAAACTAGTGTTCTAAGACTGATAAAAGTTTCTTTGTTCGAAAGCGTCGTAACCATCTACAGAACAACCTGATAAATGATACTAAGGAGTGTTACTGAACCCCTCAAGAACTGAATATAGTTAAACTGATTAGTGACTTTACTGAAAGATACTGAAAAAGGCCAGATACTAACTGAGACTAAACTTGCATTCAAACTGACCGTTATTCATATGGCAGTAATAGCATGGTAAAATCAAGAATCTATAGAGTCAAGCAAGACTTGTATCTAGACAATTATGCAAGACTGAATTTACTGTATTCATAGGAACTAGGGCTAAATCATGTAATCTGATGGAAGAAAGATATCCCCACGGAGTATAGCTAACAACAACCCACAAGAATCATGAAAATTATAGCAGAAAGAAACTTCATGTTCCAACTAACAAACAAACCCTAACATTGATCTTCAGGGCTAGAATTGATAAATAAGGGTTTTGGGGCTCAAGGGAAGAGCAATTACCTTTTTGAATTCCCACATACCTGGAGTAGAATTCTTGAGAAAAATCTAGAGAAATCTGAGAAGAAGACTGAACCCTTGTTCTTGCTCTGAGCTTCCTGGCTCAGTTTTCTATGTTCTTACTTTGAGGGAATGACAAGAATTAGAGAAAACTATCGACTAACTCCCTAAATCCCTCTTAGAATAATCCCAAAATACATAGTTTAAGAGTTAAAAAGGTGGGAAGTTACAAGTATGCCCCGAAAAAGATTCTAGAAAACTGCCTGACGGGATACAACGGGTCACACAATGAGTTGTTGGTCGATACCACGACTTATTGGGACCATTCATTGTTCCTGGGCCCAAAATCTAAGCTCACTGGAATTGGGAAATAGGTGGGGACAATGACTCATTGGATGGACCAATAGGTCCTTGGGTCCTCTCATGGCCACAAGAGGAGTTAGGAAAAAAACTGGAACTCCTACCAATGGATGACCCAACGACTCGTTGGTCGAACCAAAGGGTCATTGTAACTGCTCTTAACTGCTCTTCTCCATCACAATCTTTCACGTCCCCAGTTTATACACTAGCCATAACACGGGACAAGGAACCCCAAAAGGCTCCAAGTCGACCAATGGCATAATCAAAGCATACCACTTAACAATATAAAAAACTAACAAAAACATAACTGAGCGGAAACTAACTTTAAATGCCAAGTTTAACATTTAAGGACATAATCTAGCAAAACATAATACATAGACTGGATCTAATTACACATGCATTAAAGCCTCTACCAAAACTGACGAGTTGCTAAGACAGGTCCCTAACTAACTCTCAAAGTCTGAAAATTGAAATACAACTAAACAAGAACATAGACCTCTTCCTCGAGAGATGAGGACTCACCACAATCCGCTGAGATGGAGAGAGGAGCGTGTCTACCTGCGAGGATGAGTCTAGATACCTGAATCTATATCATGAAATGATATAGCACATAAATTATGCGGTCAGTACTTGGAACGTATTGAGCATGCGGGAAAATGCAAACAACTAAATATAGAAGTATACAAGAAGGAAATAACGGAGCACATCGACATAAGATTGATTTAGAATGCAACAATCCTCTTCTGAGTCATATACACATAAATACATGAAACTTCCATTTGAACTCATGTTCTGATACATCATCACACTCATGCACAAGGTTCAAGTACTGAACATTTAGTGAGAGCCGAAGCTAAGGCTAGTACCACACACTAAACTGGATATTTGTTGGTAATTGAGTCTGCATTTCATTATATTACATTTTTTCTAAACTAAAGTTTGAATCATACGGAACTGAGCCATACTGATAACATAACTAAGGGAGTCATTCTCTGCTATAGAGAGTCCCCAATACACTAAGGGAGTCATTCTCTGCTATAGAGAGTCTTGATTGATATAGGGAATCAATTTCTGCTATGGAGAATCCCGACTGGACTAGGGAGTCATTCTCTGCTATGGAGAGTCCCGACTGAACTAGGAAATCATTCTCTACTATGGAGAATCCCGACTGGACTAGGGAGTCATTCTCTGCTATGGAGAGTCCCGAGCTGACCAAGGGAAACATTCTCGACTATGGAGAGTCCCTAGCTGACTAGAACATAAGTAGTATTGATATGGTATTATACATCTAGACTATGCTCCTACAGCTAGTCAGAACATGAGCATTTACTGATTTCATCATACGATATTCATTTGGAAAGAATTAGGGCTACTTTCTACTAACAACAAGCCCAACAGTCTGAAATATCATTTTCATGCTTTATCGACATAGTTCACATCGTCATAGTACCAAATCATCATTTAATCCAAACATCTTACATTCACGAACATCCATAATTTCATATCATACTTTAATCACTTCCACAACATTCAAGTTCCGAGTTCATAACATTCAATATGTAACATAGAGTCATGTGGGATCCATAGATCCGATTTACATTCTAACATAGATTCCTTGTTTCATATATTTAGATTTATGGAAAAACCCCATACACCCAACTCATACCTTAAACATTTACAACGATATCACGGGAGAAGCATACATTCTCATTTCATAAAACCCATTTCAAAAATTTACTCCAATTCGTAAGAAAGGTACAATAATTGTGCTATTATCATAGTTTTACCTCATACCCAAAATATTTTCATCGAAAACATAATAAAAATACATATTTACTTTCAATTGATCAAGCCCATAGACCCTAATCTCATTTCAACATAGTTATCAAATGGCATATTAAAATTCATAGGTATAATCATATGATCTTCACATATTTTAAACATGAATGCGAGTTATTTCTATAACCGAGTGAACAATAATGAAGTCCCATTCAAATTTCAAGCCATCTCATGAAGTACATTCTCTAATCATGCATTTTTCACCATCTAGAACATATTCAAGATAACCAAATAATTATATAATCAAAATTAACCTATAATCCTAATGGGTTTAGAATTCATACAAGGTATACAACAAATCACTCATCAATCAAAACTCTAGGTCATGAATATCTAGAATAATTGAAATTGGGTTTTTGATAAAACATTTTGGGACATAAGGATCGAAGGATATCCTTATAGAAAAACCCACATACCTGGTAGGAGAAATTCCACTCAAAATTACACCTTGAAGCCTTGTGAAAAACCGTTGGTGGATCCTTGATCATGAGAGGAAAGGAAGGAGAGTTGAGAGAATGAGAGGTTAGGCTAAAAAATCCCCTAAAAACACCCCTTAAAAGCCCAAAACGACATCACTTTAAAATTGGAAGCATTGAACTTTACCAAATTACCCCTAGGAAAAACTTTAAAATCTGTTGATCTGAGACCACGACCCTCACCACGAGTCGTTGGTCCTCACCACAACTCGTGGTGACCATCCGTCGACTTCACTGGTTCCTCACTGTCAATCCATCCAACGATCGACATGACTAGTCGTTACATGATCCAACGACTCGTCAATCCTTCCGTCACCTCCACTGGACCTTCCTCAAGTCCCTTCCAACGATCGACTCCATGGGTCGTTGCTAGCTTCAACGACCCGTTATAACCACCCGTTGCCATTGACCTGGAACCCTACTCTAACCAGCGACTCCTCATGACGACCCGTTAAATCCACCAATGAGTCATCACGTGACTTGTTACCTCCGATTAGCCTTGACTGAAATCTCGCCACGACTGCCTCCAACGAGTCGTTGTCTCCCACAACGAATCGTACCTCCTTTAGTGGTATCACCTGGCACCTTTTTCTAAAGTACTTCCAATGACTACTTCAATGACCTATTTGTTCCAAAACCGACTCATTGGATGAGTCATTCTGAGGCATTTTCCGCAGATTTTTGGCTAAGCTAATTTCAAATTCCAGGTTTTAAATCTTGGGAACTTTTGGGGTGTTACAATATCTCCTCTCTTGGGATCATTCATCCTCGATTGTTGGCTAAACATACTGAAAGGATAGGTACAAAACTGAAACCCCAAAATCAATCAATCACAGCTAACACCAATGGGGCATCTAACTTCAGGCTAACCTTACACCAGAACTGAATATCAAAATTGAACATGCACGCTATGGCACAAGAGAGACCGAAGGACATGGATCTAACATGGAAGTAGATAGAACACATGAGAAGGATTCTTCCCCTTTAACTGGCACTGAAATAATGCGGACTGAGCCTTCGTTCTTAAATCAATTTCTGTTACGGGGTCAGAATTCATGATATCTGGCCTAACTGCAAGTAAAGGTCTCATGATCACGAATCATTCATGTCATCCATATCTAAACACATACATGAGATAACCTTATTCTACTGAGATATTAAGAAACTTCTAAAGACTGAATTCGAGCTGGTCATACTGGGAAACATGAGTTAACACACATAACTGATTCATAACATGAAGACGAGCCTAACAGATTCGTAGAGTAAGACCGACATTGCTGTCTTAAACGGTTATCTAGAAATTCTAAGAGTCTGCACATAGGGATGGGCGTAACTTAATTTCAACTGAAATACAAGAGAGGTTATCCGAACATAAAGAGATGGACATATCGTGACTGTTAAGGTTGAAACTCCCCCACTAGCATATTCAAGATCTGACTAGCCTTACATACTTACCATCTCCCCCTTACCTTAAAGCCATCATTCTAAGGCTCCTGAATATTTCTCAAGGTCGGGGCTAATTCACTAACTCCTAGCTCCCGTTTCACCTCTAACCTTCAATGCATGCCTTAAACTAACAGCTATTCAGATCACACATCGACAACCTCTTCTCAACAACCATCACAGAGCTTCTTATTCAATACTGGGGTTCTAGGGCTAGCAACATACAAAGAGTAAATCAAGATTCACAACATACCTGTGGCCACTACTAGTGACTTGCCCTTATCTCGGTGTGCTTCTATGACATAGAAGCGGTTTTGACGATGTCCGCCACCCAAACTAGATGATGCACCCTACTGAAATGAATGGGCTATCAGAGCTACTGAAGAGATGACCTAGTGGCCTCGTTTTGCCACTGCGCAATCCTAGTGCTTATGGCCCAACTTGCCGCACCAAAAACAAACATCCGAGCCGAACATGCATTCTCCCAAGTGGTGCTTCCACAGCTGTTACACAATGGGTACGTAATCTCCCTTACTCTAGGTTTGTACAGAGAACTGCCTGTCAAAAATGCTAGGGCTAACAATTTCTTCTGGGAATGTGAGCAGTGTCCACCACTCGTCCTCTCCGAAGAAAACTCTGAATCTCCTATCCTGGCCCTCTTGGCCTCTCTCTCCTTTTCCTTCACCTGCTCCGCCTCTATTTTTTGAGAGAAGATCACCAAACATGGAAAATCTATATCCCTATGCATGGTAGTCCTGCACTCTTTAACCAAGGAGTGTGACACTCCATTCACGAACCTACTCACCCGGGCCCTCTAGTCGGCTACCATCTCCGGTGCATACTTGGATAACTGGGTAAATTCCAACGCATGCTCCTGAATAGTCATGTCATTCTATTTCAAGTTGATGAATTCTGCCACCTTTTATTCTCTCAACTCCCTAGAGAAAAACCTATCTAGGAACGCATTCGTAAATTCATCCCAACCTACGGGGCCTGCTCCAATTCCTCAACTGTCCCTCCACTGACAAAACCATATATAAGAGATTCCTTTTAGCTAATAGGAGGCTAAATACGCGCTCTCCATCCCTATCACTCCCATGATTTGGGTAATCTTCTGAATCTATTCCGAAATTTCATACGGGTCCTCATCTACCTTTGACCCCAAGAGTTCGGGTGGGTTCATCCTGAGGAAGTCTCTTACCCTTGACGCTACTATGTTCCCATTCTGGGGAACACGACCCATTGCCTGCTAATTAATTATGGTGGTCATGGCTTGTGCCAACATATTAAGGGTTTCCCAAAACTCGGCATGAGTAACATGGTCGTCTATTGGGTTCGCCGGGGCAAGTGGTGCCTGCTAGCAGCCATTACCATTTCTTCTTACGTTCACTCATCTGGGAGATAAGAATCAGGGGAGGAACTGTTAGATTCTCATACTCTACGCACGATAAGAATCATGAAGAAAAGGGAACATTCCTAAAACGTCTTGTAGCCTCTTCATGATAAATGTGGCGCGCTTCACACCCATGAGAAGACTCTAGTTAATGCGGCTTCCAGACACCCTAGGACACTTCAAACCTATTTCTCTGATACCAAGTTTGTCACAACATGAGTTTACACCCTAGCCATTACACGGGACAAGGAACCCCGGAAGGCTCCAAGTTGACCCATGGCATAATCATAGCATAACACTAAACAATATAAAAAACTAATAAAAACGTAACTGAGCGGAGACTAACTTTAAAACCCAAGTTTAACATTTAAGGACATAATCTAGCAAAACATGATACATAGACTGGATCTGATTACATATGTCTGAAAGCCTCTACTAAACTGATGAGTTGTTGGACAGGTCCCCAGCTAACTCTCTAAGGCTGAAAATTGAAATACAACTGAGCAAGAACATAGACCTCATCCTCGAGAGATGAGGACTCACCATAATACGCTAAGATGGAGGGAGGAGCATGTCTACCGGCGGGGCTAAGTCTGGATACCTGAATCTATATCATGAAATGGTATAGCACATAAAGTATGCGGTCAGTACTTGAAATGTACTAAGCATGCGGGCAAACATAAACAATTAAACATACAAGTATACAAGAAGGAAATAACGGAGCACATCAACATATGACTGATTTAGAATGCAACAATCCTCTTCTGAGTCATATACACATAAATACATGAAACTTCCATTTGGACTCATGTTCTAATACATCATCACACTCATGAACAAGGACTAAACATTTAGTGAGAGCCAAAGCTAAGGCTAGTACCACACACTAAACTGGATACCTGGTGGTAATTGAGTCGCATTATATTACATCTTTTCTAAACTAAAGTCTGAATCATACAAAATTGAGCCATATTGATAACATAAATAAGGGAGTCATTCTTTACTTTGGAGAGTCTCGAATACACTAAGGGAGTTATTCTCTGCTATAGAGAGTCCTGATTGAACTAGGGAATCATTCTCTGCTATGGAGAATCTCAACTGGACT
>JACEIK010005009.1:70286-82916 GCA_018107945.1 Datura stramonium
TAGGAAAAACTTTAAAAATCTGTCGATCTAAGACCACGACCCTCACCATGAGTTGTTGGTCCTCACCACATCTCGTGGTGACCATCCGTCGACTTCACTAATTCCTCACTTGTAATCCATCCATCGATCGACATGAAGAGTCGTTACTTGATCCAACGAATCGTCAATCCTTCTCTCACCCTCGCTGGACCTTCCTCAAGTCCCTTCCAATGATCGACTCCACGGGTCATCGTTAGATTCAACGGCCCGTTATAACTACCAGTTGCCACTGACCTAGAACCCTAGACTCTAACCCACGACTCCTCATGACGACCCGTTAAGGACACCATGGAGTCGTCACCTGACTCGTTACCTCTAATTATCCTGGATGAAAATCTCACCATGACAGCCTCAAATGAGTTGTTTTCTCCCACAATGACCCTTACCTTCTCTCGTGTATCAGCTGGCACCCTTTTCTACAGTACTTCCAATGACTTATTCAATGACCCATTTGTTCCAACAATGACTCGTTGGGCGAGTTGTTCTGAGGCATTTTCAATAGATTTTCTGCTAAGCTCATTTCAAATTCCAGGTTTTAAATTATAACACTCCGAAAATTTTTAGGTGATTATTTGATGTTTTATTCTAGGTTTGGGAAAGTACGGGTTGTATATTGGTCGTAGGTGAAAAGGGAAATGTGTACAATAAAAAAAAACCAAAGAGTATGTGAAGTTCATAAGTAAGGGTCAAATTTAAACGACCATATCTCCAATTATATAATGAATTAGAAGCCCCACAACCTATCAACTTAAAGGTCTTTGAGTCTAATTTTAATAACATCAAACCTCTTGTCAATCAGAGTTCGGAGTAAAAAGTTATGGGCATTTTACCGAACCATCGCGAGCGGTGACGTGGGCATGACGCCCTAGCGCCTCCACCACCCCATTTACTTAAAATCTGATTTTTCACTTGTAAAAAATATTTCCATCTAAATCTAAATCGACCAGCTTTCTAAGGATTCCATTTCTCTCTCAATTCCAGTAGCTAGGACAAAGAAAATCAAGTAGGAACATCAAACAAAGTTCAAGAAAATCACAAGATAAGTTGAGATTACCTTGCCAAGTATGTTAGGGGCTGTTTTGGAGCTTCTTTTGGCATGGTTTTGAAAATGTTTTTATGCATCTCAAAATATATTTGGACTTCCTATATATCCATCTTTGAGTCGGTGTTTAAATCAGGAGAAAAGGTAAGGATTTTGCCCCTCTTAAATCAGTTTTGTGTACAACATGGGTAGGACGGGGCCCTGTCCCGTGCATTTCAGTTTGTTTACTCTTTAGAGGATGATGTGGACTAGTTTGTATAGTAGTGTGGGTTGTGTAGTCATATTGGTTTTTCATTGCCTTTCTTAGCTTTATTGTAGCCTTGTCGACTTTCCAGGTTGCATATTCATAATTGTCAAGGCATTATTGGCCCAATATTTATCTTTGTTGGTTGTGGCAGGTGGCTTGGTCAGCCTTACTATTACATTTAAAGATGTTATATAGCCGGCTTCTCGATCGACCATGAATTGAGTGCCAGTTGCACCCTACCCTAGTTCTGGGGTGTGATAGACTTGGTATCAGAGTGAAGTTGTGTCCTAGGGAGTCCACAAAGTCGTGTCTAGTAGAGTCTTGCTTATGGATATGTTGTGCACCATCATTATAATTAGGCGGCTACAGGACATTTAGAAATTGATTCACTTCTTTTACTAATAGTTCGTGCTATAGGTCGAGCTCATAAGTGTTGTGATATCTAAATCGTGTTATTTTTTCAGAGTATGCCTATGACAAGGAAGATGAATACAAGGTTGATTGGCACAACCGTTGGGGAGGGTACTAGTCTCCCTCCAGTGGATCAGAGAGACAGGTCAGAGGCTTAGAGTGAATCTCCTGCCCCAGGTATTACAGTTCCTCCCGCACTGACCAAAGTAATGGCAGATAGACCTCCAGCTCCTCCCGCACTAGCAGTACCTGAGGGTAGTAGAGAGGCAGACACCTGTGGTACCTCCAATTGTTCCGGAAGGACAGGGTCTTGAGGGAGTTGTTCAACTGATGGCTCGTATAGCCTCAGGTCAAGAGAGACAATTGGAGGAGATGGAGAGACATAGAGGCCAGACAATTGAGAGTTCCAGGGCCCACGAGTTCTTGAGTTTGAGCCCTCCTATATTCACCGGATCAGACCCGAGCGGGGATTCTCAGGACTTTATCGATCAGGATTAGAGGGTGTTAAAAGTGATGCGAGCTACAACGACTACAGAAGTAGAGTTGGCGGCCTTCAGACTACGTGATTTGGCCATATTGTGGTATGAGGATTGGGCTCGATCCATAGGAGTCGATGCATCACATGCTGAGTGGGAAGAGTTCTCCGAGGCCTTTATGCACCATTATCTACCTGGGAGCTTCGATAGGCTCGAGCTGAGCAATTTTTGCACCAAGAGCAAGGAAGTATGAGTGTGCGCGAGTATTGTCATCGGTTTAATTCTCTTGCCAGGTATGCTCCTCACATGGTTCAGACGATGCAGGATAGAGGTTATCGGTTCGTGTTAGGGTTGGGGCTTCATAAAGCTCGAGATTGCTTGGGGCTATCTACTCAGGAGAACATGGACATTTCACGAATTCAAGATTTTGCCAGAGGGCAGAGGATTTGGTTCATCACTTACGGGATACTTGGAGACAGCAAGAGCAACGAAAGAGAGCTAGGACTGTGGGTCCTTATAGAGGGCCGCAGGGTAACCCAGGGGCTCAATTATCCAGGCAGTTAGTTAGGTCAATAGGGAGTGCCCCACCTCAGTTTCAGGGATAGAGAAGGGGCCAAGGCCCAGCTCCATCTAGCTCTCGACGATAGGAGTGGGCAGGGCAGAGGTGACCACCATTGCCGCCTTGTCCCAGTGTGGGAAATCTCATTCAGGTCAGTGTCGTTAGGGGCAGAATGTATGTTATCATTGTCGGAAGCCAGGGCACTTTATGAGGGATTGTTCAGATAGGGTCGAGGCGCGATCAGCGGTTGCTTCGTCATCCTCCGTTCGACCACCCAAACCTAATCCTCAGCTAGCAACAGGTCGTGGCAGAGGCAGAGGGACAGAGGCTTCTAGTTCTGGGGCAACCCAAAATTGATTTTATGCTTTGGGCGGTTGACAGGACCAGGAGGCCTCACCTGATGTTGTTACAGGTACTTTGATTATTTATTCTCGTGCAGTATATGTCTTATTTAATCCTGGTTCTACTGTCACGCCCCGCCTTGGGGGGTATGACTGGCACCTGGTGCCCAAGTAGGACCTTGACTGCTAACTGGTGTGTCTAGGCACATCTGGTGCCTGGCTAGCTCTATCTCAGATTTTTGGAAACAATGGGCTATATAACGGCTGTAAATACAGCCTCCGGCCGACTAGGCCTATAGCCACCTGTATAAAGCTTCAGNTTTTATCTTACATGTTTACAGTTTTCAGCCTTACATACCAGTACATTTTATTTGTACTGACGTCCCTTCATCTTGGGACCCTTCCTGCAATCGTGCTGCAGGTACAGGCCGAGGCTCAGATCATCGAACGTAGTAGGAGCCATACTTCAGCAGAATAGTAGTATGCTCCTCTCTTCCAGGAGCCATATCCTACTTTAAACTATTTTCAGTTTTGTGTACAACATGGGTAGGCCGGGGCCCTGTCCCATGCATTTCAGTTTGTTTACTCTATAGAGGCTGATGTGGACTAGTTTGTATAGTAGTGTGGGTTGTGTAGTCATATCGGTATTTCATTGCCTTGCTTAGCTTTATTGTAGCCTTGTCGGCTTTCCAGGTTGCATATTTATAATTTTCAAGGCATTATTGGCCCAATATATATCTTGGTTGGTTGTGACAGGTGGCTTGGTCAGCTTTAGTGTTACATTTATAGTGCGACATAGCCGGCTTCTCGATTGACCATGAATCGAATGCCAGTTGCACCCTACCCTAGTTCTGGGGCATGATAGACTTGGTATTAGAGAAAAGTCGTGTCCTAGGAAGTCCACAAATCCATGTCTAGTAGAGTGTTGCTTATGTGTATGTTGTGCACCATACTTATAATCAGGAGGCTACAGGACATTTAGGAATTTTTTCACTTCTTTTTCTAATAGTTCGTGCTATAGGTCGAGCTCATAAGTACTGTGATATTTAAATCGTATTATTGTTTTAAAGTATGCCTGTGACAAGGAAGATGACTACAAGGTTGATTGGCACCGCCATTGGGGAGGGTACTAGTCTCCCTCCAGTGGATCAGAGAGACAGATCAGAGGCTCAGAGTGAATCTCCTGCCCCAGGTATTACAGGTCCTCCCGCACCGACCAGAGCAATGGCAGAGAGACCTCCAGCTCCTCCTGCACCAGCAGTACTTGAGGGTAGTAGAGTGGCAGACCCTCCCACGCCTGTGGTACTTCCTAATATTCATGAAATCTGCCACTTTTGCCTCCTTGAGCTCCTGAGGGAAGAATCTGTCTAGAAAGGCTGTACTGAACTCCTCCCATTCCACCGGTCCTACTCCCGCTGGCTTCCCCTCCTTCAACTATTTGTACCAGACCTAGGCTACCTCTTTCAGCTGGTAGACATCCAAGTCGGCACTTTCTGAGGAACTGACACCCATGATCTAGGTGATATTTTTAATCTTATCCACGAACTCTTGTGGGTCCTCTCCCACCTTATATCCGTGGAAATATGAAGGGTTCATTCGAGTGAAGTCCGGAACTCGGGCAGCTGCTGCAGACCCATTATTGTTGATTGGAACAACCTTCTGGTTCACCTGGTTGGTAACTATCTATATGAGCAGCTAGATAGCTGCACTGCATTCTACTATAGACACTGAGTCATTCTGAGGGGCTGCTGGAGTAGGTCGGTGAGCATTATCGACCCTTCTTCCATTACAACGTCGCGGAGGCATAATTTACTAAAACGAAATAGAGCACGATTTAGGAGAATGATTCTAGAATTGAATTTCAATGCAAAATAAAGAGTATGAATAAAAGGGAGTTTTCCTAATAACATCTCGTATCCTCCCTATCATAAGTGTGGCGCGCTTCACACCCATGGAAGGGACTCTACTGGATGTGGCTTTTAGACATCAAGGATACTCTAAACCTAGGGCTCTGATACCAAGTTTTCCATGCCCCAATTCTATACCCTTGACGAGACACGGTACTTACGATCACAAGTAACCCCAAGTCAACCCATGGTCTATCATAACACTGTCTATTATGAGTAAAACATAGCGGAAGCTTGAAATAACGAAATCATTTAAGAAACTTATTTAATATTAAGTTTATACATCTGAAAGAATAACAATATTGAACATATGAAGTTCTGTCTTAAAGACATCTACTAATGATGAGTTGCTGGGACAAGCCCCCAGCTAACTCTAAAATCTAACTGAAAGGAAAATAACTAAATTAAATGAAATGTCATCCTCGAAATATGAGGACTCACCACTGCTGTTGCTGAAATAACCTGAAGAGATCTACTAATGGCACTCAGACTGAGAACCTACGGCTGTATCATGAAATGATTCAACATAAAAGAGTATGCATCAGTACTTTGAATGTACCGAGTAAATAGGAGAAAACATAACCCTAGATATAAACAACTAAACTGAAACAACATGCAATGACCAACTGAAATATACTGAGATGGTCATGATGACCCTGTTTGATGGTCAAAGACATGACCTACGTCTGAAATATTGAATCTGAAATACTATACTGAACTGACTAATCTGAGGTTGAACTGAGCTGACTAGTGGAGAGCCTATAACTGACATATTACCACGTGAGCTAGACGTGGAGTCCGATGTATACACCCCATTGGTAGGACCCAATATACCTTGCAAGGTTATAATGGAATGAACTGGCTGATCACAGGTCTGGGGCCATGAGGCCAATAAAAATGTAACCTACGGTGGCAACGTAGTTTTGGGAACCTGGGTGCGCTGGAACCCCGGTCCGCTCAGTGCTAAGTCCTACTCCCACTAGATATTCCTAGACTGACTACAAAGCTAATAGCTCGAAACTGAGGCCTAAGAATAAGTTAGGAATACCTATCTGAAAGAACCTTGAGAGTGTTATTGGACCGGATTCTGTAACTAGATTCTAAGAATGGTCAGAGCTACTTATGTGGAAGCGTCGTAACCGTCTAAAGAACAAACGGTAATATGAAGCTGGGGTCCAAAGGCTGGTCAGAGTTTCTTATCTTAAAGTGTCAAGAACGCCTAAAGAACCACAAAAAATTGATATTGAGTCTAATTCTGATACTGGGAGGCACTACTAACACCTCGAGAATTTATGTAGTCAAATTGATCAGCAGATATTTTGACTAACACTGGGTATTCAAATATTTTGACTAAAACTAAACTGACCTAAATCTGACTAAGATTTCAATTCAAACTAACAATAAGGGAGTCCCCAACACTGATAAATTCAAGTAAAGTTTTGATACTTAAGCACTATTGCAAGATTCTAGTTTTCCGTGCTAGAATTTACTTTACAGGGACAAGCACCAATACAGTCACAAACTGGTGGAAAACGTCTACCATTATCATACAATAATATTCCACATGAATTAAATGAAGTCTGGCGAATAATTTATTAACATACGAGTTTTACGGATAGATCTGATAAAGAAATAGGAGAAATTTTGGGGGACACAAGGGAAGAACTATTCCCTTTTTGAATTCCCACATACATGGCTATGAATTCCTTGGAGAAGAAAACTTGAACCACTGTAATAGATGATAAGCGCTAGTCTTGCTTGAGAGTTTTTGGAAGAGAACTTGCGTTACTTTTCTGAAAATCTGAGTGGGAATGAGGGGGAAAACCGTTTAGCCCCTCTAGATCCCCTCAAAATAACCCAAAATGACGTAGTTTAGGGTCAAGGAGGTTAGGAAATTATGAAAACACCCTTATCAAACTCGCAGAAAAATGGACCCTGCAAATCCTCACGAGGCACTCCACGAGTCGTGAGGTAAGGGACAACTCATAGGGTCTAGTCGTGATACACACTGGAAGTTTTCTAGAGATTTCTTCGACCTGCCAATGAATGACTTCACGAGTCTTCAGGAGATCCAACAACTCGTGGTCACCAAATGAACCATGGTGAGGGCCCATTAAGTACACAGTCGGAATTTTTCCAACTTCCAATCAACCCTTGACCACAACTCACTTGACGGCCGTGGTGTTGACCACGACCCGTGGTCACTCAAATTTTTCCCAAATTTTCAACCAAGTTCGGAACCTTCCCCATGAGTCACCTCACGACTCGTGGCCTACCCATAGATCACAGGACGACTCGTGTTGTCATCTGGTGTAGAAAATCCTATTTTCTCTATTTTAACTCTCGGGTCTGGTTTTAGAATTTCCGGGGCATTATAAGGGGAAAACTGAGTGAGGATGCAAACCTCCATTTGAGGAACTTCCTAGAGATTTTCCAACCTTTTAACATAACGAATATAAGCCAAGAGTCTATCAGGTTGAGGCTCTTTCCATTCTCCATAATGGGAGAAGCAACTATGTGGTTGGAGAAGTTGCTTTCAGGATGCATCACCTCGTGGAAAGAGTTGACAGAAGCATTTTTGGATCCCTTTTTCCCTCCCTCAAGGATGTTGCAGATGAGGGATGATATTACAACCTTTAGGTAAGAGCCGGGTGAGTTGTTGTATACCATGGTCTTCTTGATGGAGTGCTACTTCAAAGCTTTTATTGAGCACTAGACTTGATCATTAAATCAGCCACCAATAATCTAGCTGGAGGATCAATCATGGACCAGATGTATGGTCTAGCTAAAGTGCCTCTTGGATAGGATGACGAAGACAAATAGGTCATGGCGTATGAGGGAGACAAATGTATCTTCACATGATGTTGGTTCTAGTTTGCTAATAGATCAAATGAGGAAAAGAGATGAAGAGTGAGATGAAAATCTTACTAATATGATGACTCAGCTAGAGTTAATGACTAAGCATGTGATGGGAGCCGGACCTAAAGTTGTGAATTATGTGGGAATGCAACGTCCAATGCATTTTCAGAGAGAGTCTTTTCCACCAACGTACGGGAGGAGTGCCAATATATGGCAAATCTAATGGGGGTTCTCAACCCAGGTACTAAGGGACTAACCAAGGCCCTTGGTGCCAAGGGAAGAGAACTAGGGTTAGAGGAACCATGACACACAAGGGGGGACTGATCGAAATGGGAGTTGGGGCAATAGAGAGCAAAACTGTGAGGGAGACCGCTATCATAGAAGCTCGAATCCGTATGTTCCCCTTCATGAAGCTGAGAATGCCCAACCCAACCGGGTGTGAGTAATGTTGGGAACTCAATCATTGAAGATATGTTGGCAAGGGTTCTCAAGAAAGTTGAATCAATAGAGAGAAGGGACAAAGAACTCAAAGGGGAGCTATCTAACCTTGCCCAAATAGTAAGTTCACACTCACCTCTATCAAGCATTTAGAGGGCCAAATGAACCACTTATCTTCTCAAATGAGTCCCCAGATTGAGGGAACCCTCCCTAGTGATACAATTCCAAATCCTAAAAAAGATAATCAACGCATGGCTATTGCCACTAGGAGTGGTAAGATGCTTGGTGACGCAAACGTTAATCCCAAGGAAGTTGTGGCCCCAAAGGAAAGTGACATGACAGAATTAGGTGAGGTGCCACAAGCACCAAATGGTTGTGATAATATTGAGGATCAAGGGGAGGGAGATGTTGATGAGACTCTTGCAAATGATGAGGAAGGAGATGTGGGCATGAAGGCCTCAAGTGAGAAATAAAAAGAACCAAGAGTTCCACCTCCTTATCCATTGCGGTTAGCCAAGAAGAAAAAGGATGATCAATTCAGCAAGTTTATCGACATGTTTAGCAAATTGTCTATAAACATACCGTTAGTGGATGTTTTACTTAAAATGTACAAATATGCAAAGTTTATGAAAGAGCTGTTGAAGATGAAGAAGGTTGTATATGTGGGCACCAGAGAGACAACACATCGTTGTATTTCTATGATGATGAGCAACATTGCCCTAAAATGGGAGGATCCGGGAGCCTTTACAATCCCTTGCATTATTGGGTTGTGTGTATTCAAGAAAGCCCTTTGTGATCTTGGGGCGAGTATAAATTTGATGCCCCTCATAATATTCAAGAATTTGGGGCTTGGCAACACCAAACCTACCTTAATGAGATTGTTAATGGCTGATCGTCTATCAAGAAGCCGGTGGGTGCTTTGGAGGATGTATTGGTGAGGGTGGATATGTTTATTCTACCAGTTGACTTTGTGGTTCTATATTTTGAAATGGATGTGGAAGTCCTAATCATCTTAGGGAAACCATTACTCACCACGACAGAGCCTTGGTAGATGTAGAGCTAGGTGAGATCAAGTTTCGTGGGGGAGGTTAAGAGGTTACCTTCAAAGTATGCCAAACCTCTGAACCTCCAGATGAATGCAACGTAATTGGAGTGTTTAATGATGAGACCAAAAATGGAGGAGTTGATTTAGAAGAGGATGAGTTGGAGAGNCCTATTCTAATTCATTCAACTCGCACACATGCAATTTTTGATAAGGGAGGAGTTGATTTAGAAGAGGATGAGTTGGAGAGTAATCCTCCAGAAAATGGAATCTGAATGAGGGATGTGTCTGGACATGGCATTAACTAAGGCGCTCCTTGGGAGGCAACCCAAGTGTTTTCTTTTGATTGTTTTAATGTCATTGTTGTTTTTATTTTGTAGGACTAAGTAAACGTGAAACAGGGAGGAGGAGCAAAAAATAGGGCAGGCACCATGCTAGACCGGCAAACCACCGATCTAGATGCGCTAATCGCCGATGCCTTGAGTAAGGGAGACAAAAACATAGGAACAAAAATGCCAAACCAATGAGTCACCGGCAGAATGTTGACACCAGTCTGCAAACCACTGTATGACCACCGACTCAGGTCAGAATACTTGAGAAATAGGGCACAAATGATGGTCCACCGACAGAGCACAGAGTCCAAGCTGCAAATCACGGATCAACCACTGGAGACGAAGTAGAGAATTGGGCATGAATTCAGATCAGTAATGTTAAGGCGGCGACTGCCGGTGAGGCACTGATAAAGGTAAGTGCTTTATTTTAAAATCTTGACCAACCCATTGATTGAACCGACCTAGATGGCTTTTTAAACCACCCTAACTGGATCATTTCCCTTTTTATTCTCCCAAAATCCCTTTTTCCCACCTTTCAACATTTTCCCCATACACCTTTTTATCTTCCCAACACTCCACCTTCCCACTCACTTTTACATTTTCCAACACTCCATTTTTCCACTCCCTTGAAATCAAATCACCATTAAATGCCCACCTTCTCCTCAACTAATCCCATTCCTCTCCCTTCACCTATGTGAACCCCTACAACCCATTTCCTCTACCTCATTCTCACTAAATCATACTCCTTCCTAGCAAGTTAAAATATCCACCTTTGTTACGCAAGTTCAAGCTCCCACATTTCTCTTCTACTCTCAGTCATGTGTTTAGGTAAAGTGCTTCTAATACTCTGATATTATTACAAGTTGTATTCTTTGTGAAATAAACTTTTCTATAGCATGTTTCTCCCTTCTTTTTACTGCCCCTTTCCCTAAATTTCTATTGTTGTGGATATATATGATGAATGTCGTTGATTGATATGATGTGAAAATAAGGGGGAGTAGGGCTATGATTATTAAATGGGTGTGGGGAGATTATTTCTATTATGTAGTTGGAGATTCTCATGATGTATTTTATAGTTGAATTTGTAGTGACATATGAGTAACCCCAAGGGCTACAAAGGACCTGATTTGCCCGATGATAGATTCGATGATCCCGTTCTTAAGGATAAATCGTCATTTTGTTTTTTTATTGTGTAGACAATTCTTATATATGATGTGAGTAAGTGTTTTTGAGAGTTAGATATGGGTGTGTATTTTGTGGCAATGAGGACAACAATAATCAGCTACTCACTAATGAAATGCCGGTTCGAGCTAAAATTGGCTTCAGGCCACTTCCTTGACTCTGCGTTGCATAAACACTTTATGTATCGTGATAGATGGATCGCCGATGACTCTCCAGTGGAAAGTTCAATGAACCAATGTTTTTCCTATTGCCAGTGATTCACCGGTGTTCCGCGGATCACTTCCTGCGGCTTGCCGGAGTTCCACCGGTGCTGCCAGCTTCTTCATGATGATTCCTCCTCTTATTTTTCATTCAATTTTTAAATAGTCATTTTTTATTTATTTTATCATTATAAAAATACAAAAAAATTGTGTATGGCAGTAACATCACTTTTTCAAACTATGACATCATCTAGGAACCCGAGCAAGGGCAAGGCCCCAGCCTCCTTATCCATAAAAGGTAAGCTAAAAGAAAAGGCATCCACAACACCCATCAACTCTGGGGAAGCCATAATTTTCTGTGCGCCTAACATGGAGAGGCACTATGCCACTTGCAAGGGTCGTTCGATCACTGTGCAGCAAAGATTTCACTTAGTGGGGCTACGAGGTACCTCCCCAACTTATCAAGTCAGTTCACTAATAGCCAATCACATGTTTTTTCCAATCCACTCTAGGATTATTACCCAAGCCTCATCCTGGAGTTTTTATGCTTCCTACTAGGCTAGGCAGGAGAGCATGCACCATAAGGGCAAGGTGGATGAATTTCCCTTCCTGCCTTCAGTTAGGGTGCGAGGTGTGGAGGTTAACTTCACTCTACCATCCATTAATTATCTATTTTGGGAGGATGAGCTTGAAACCTTCTTGGAATATATGGCCAGAATTGCTTACAAGGAGAATCAGTTCTCATGGATAACTCCCGTCATTTCCACAAACACACCCTTCTAGGCTAAAATAGGGCATGAAATTTCTTTCCATGATCTTAAGTTTGAGGCCAAGTTGTGGTTAAACTTCATTTGTGTCTGGATCCTACCTTCCAAGAATGAGCAGCGCGTCAGCTTGGAAGCAGCTATCCTTATCAACTGAATCATGTGAGGGTCCCCGTAAACTTTGGGGAGATTGTGGTTGTACAAAAGAAGACAAAAGAAAGGCAAACCAACACCTCTATACCATATGTTGTGCTCATCTCCCAACTTTGCTTAAAAGCCCAAGTGCCACTGTTCCCAGACGAAACCCCTAGTTTCGTTACTGATGTAATCACAGTAGATCACAAAAGGGACGTAGATGTGGCCAAGGTTAAGCAAAAGCAGATGTAGGCCTTTGATTTTCCAGAAGGTTCTCTCTCCCATGATTCTGAGTAGTCTCCATGGGCCCTCGATCTGAACGTGCCACACCTAGAGGCACTGTGACAAGCCTTCAGTGAAGTACCTAATAGGGGAGTATCACCTCCTCCAACATCCTCCCAACCAAGCAGTCTCCACAGTCTTGTGGAAATGACTAACTCTCATGAGAGCCAACTTAAAAAGTTGGCAAAGAGCCTCCCTTCCCTTGTTGCCCAAATGGTAAAAAGGGAGATGAAGTTCATGTATGAGAGTCATACCAAGTTGTGCAAGAGGGTGGATGATAAGGGGCATATTTATATGCCAAATTGATACTCAAATGTATAGCTTTTGCCTTGTTTGTCCAACAATGTGTGTACATTCTCATGTAAATTGTACGG